>CM061228.1:38618462-38815962 GCA_030844895.1 Ambrosia x helenae | reverse complement strand
TTGAACAACAGTGCGGGTTTAAACGAAGATGAGGCGAAAGCGATTGAGGAGGCCCATAACAAGTATCGTGTCATGTACAACGATAACTACCTGAACGTGGCGGCTTGGAGAGCTATGAGACCAAACTTTCAACAATAGTCACTTATTTAATATTTATTTGTGGTTTTTAATATTTATGTCATGTTTTTTTATGTAATAGTTATTTTATTTTTAATTACGTTTAATGTTTTGAGTGCTAATTATTTAATTTGTCTTTTAAACAAAACTAAAAAAACAAAAAAAAAAAAAAAAAATTGGATAAAGCATCGTTCAAGTTGAACCACAAGTCCATAACAGGATCAAGTGAGTGGAGCTGAAACTTTATCCAGTGTCACGTTAACGTCCAGTTAGTATGATATGAAAGAATAATATCTATGCTTTGAGCCACAACATATGGTCTAAGCTAATGGGGGAATTGTCAGTTGTGACATGGAGTGAGGTTTTTCTTTGTTTTTTTTTTTTTTTACGGCTAACTCACACTTTTGATATACACACCTCATTCACACTTTTAATATGCACACCTCTCATTTACCATGGGAGTTAACTCTCATCGTTTGGAAGATAACACTTTTTTAACATCTTGGTACTATAGTTATAAAATAAGTATTATCTTGTTTGTTGAATAATGAAGTCGTGTAACTAAGGCTATATGGTGTGGTTACTATTTCCTTCAACTTCCTCACATCAGCGTAACCTCATTTTCCTTCATTCTCTTCTCCAAAGTTTGGAAATGGTTTCTCCCAATTCCCCCTTCTTTTTTTTTATTATTTTTCTCTTTTATTTAATTATATATTTTATATTTCATAAAAAAATTTTCATTAAAAAAACCGTAAAAATAAAAAAAATCAGAAAAACTTTAAAAAAAACGAAATTTCATAAATTAAAAAAAACATATATACAAACTAAAGTTCACAAAGTAAAAAAAATTTCAAACTAAAGTTCACAAACTAAAAAAATTACACACTAAAGTTCACAAATTAAAAAAATACAAACTAAAAACAACTCATCAACATGGAAATTGTTCCAAAATGTGTTCGATTAAATCTGAAAAAATGTGGCCATGCACAGTAGTATCGTGTAACGCCCACGTGTTGATTCTTGTTGTGCCTCGTCAACTAGCTCGAGATCCTCTTCGAGCTCATTCGGATCGTAATCGCATATCGCACAACCTCCGTCTTCGATTATCATGTTATGAAGTATTATACAAGCATACATAATATATCTCAATCTTTGTGGATGAAATGCACATGCGGGGCGTTCTATTCTATGCCATCTCGCCTTTAACACACCAAATAATCGTTCAACGTCTTTTCTTGCCGATTCTTGGCACTTAGTGAACTTTTTCCTTTTCTCATTTGTGGCATTCTGTAGTGTTTTCATAATAGACGAATAGCTTGGGTATATGTCGTCCGCTAGATAATACCAATGCTTATATTTTACACCATTGAGCATGAAAGAATCATTAGGGCGGTGCCTCTAATCATGGTGTCAAAAATCTCAGATCTTGCAAGAACATTTAAATTGTTACACGAACCTGCAACTCCAAAAAAGGCATGTCAAATCCATAGATCTTGTGAGCAAGCGGCTTCAAGAATAATTGATGGTTCTCCCACATCACCCCAAGTAAACTAACATTTCCATGCAGTGGGGCAATTACGCCATGGCCAATGCGTACAATCAAGACTTCCTAGCATGCCAGGAAAGTCGTGTTTCTCTACATGGTGTGCGTAGATCTTTTCGATGTCACTCTTCTTTGGCCTATGCAAATAAACCTTTCTATATAACTTCACGATGAAAACTGGTACAAACAATCCCGACCCAGTCTATCAGACATCTTTAAATGCTCATCCCATGAATCACTAGCAGTGTCGTATACTAATTGATGAATTGTAGATGTTCATTTTTGTAGCGTTGTAAAACCCCGTTTCCCTCTAGCATCCCATCTTAGTGTAAAAAATCCATCATAATTAGATAAGTCATCAGCAATTCGTTCGAACAATTTTCTACTCATTCGAAAACGACGCTTAAATTATGTATACACAGTCTTCATCAAAATTGTCGGCAACCAAACGATCATGTGCAAATTTTAAAAATATAAAATATGTTATAAAATTTTGAACAATGTTATAAAATAACACAATAAGAAAATGTAATATACCCTCACGATCTCTATTAAGCGCAACGCTCCATGTCAATGGTACTGAAGATGCTTCGCTCCACTACTAGAAAACTGGGCTATTGTCAGCAATAGTTGCCACCTAGAAAAATGGCAGCAAATTTAGCAACCGATTTTACACCAAAATATGTATTATAAAAAAGGTAACTAATCGGTTGCAAGTTTTGACACCGTTTATTTTTTGTGGTAAATTCGTGAGAAAAATGATAAGAAAAAATTTTAAAAATAAATTTATATAAGAAAAACTAATTTGGTTCATTAAAACAAAATACGAAAGTTACATCAAAATAGAATGTAGACGGAAACAGGCTGTGCCGCCGCCCCTTTTTGAATTGCGAACCCTAGTCTACCAAAGACAAATCCTTGCCCCCTAGAGATGAACTATTGCTATGGACGACCTGTTGGACCCTGGTCAAGAAACGAATAGCTTCTGGCGCTAGGGACCAAAGGTATCAAAGGCCAAATGGATAAAAACATGTTGGTTCTCTGCACAAGCTTTAGCATGCTTATCTACTTTCTTTGATTCCGCCTTTCTCGATGCTTGCCCAGCTACAAACCCTGTTTCCCTTAACCCAACCAAAGGAGATACCCCTGTGAGGTCTACTCAAGCATGTTTCCCCCTCTCCCAACCAAAGGCAAGCAGATCTGCTGGTCGCAGGGTGGATCTCCCTTCCGCATGGTCTGTGAGAAAATTTACACGGGCCTCCTTTTTGGCAGAAATCCCTGCGGTAGCAAATTTAGAGACCTATTTCTTAAAGCGTAATGCATAAATATATGGTAGCTAATCAGTGGTAAATTTTGAGACTAAATTACTACCATATTAGCCACGATAAAACTGGGCTATTGTCACCAAAAGTTGCTACCTAGAAAAATGGTAGCAAATTTAGCAACCGATTTTACACCAAAATATGTATTATAAATTAAGGTAACTAATCGGTTGCAAATTTGACATCGTTTATTTTTGGTGGTAAATTCATGAGAAAAAATAATAAGAAATAATTAAATAATAATAATAATTTATAAAAAAAAAAAAAGACATGTTTGTTTATTATAAGGGTTAGCTTGTTATTTATAACTAGGCATAATTTATTTGTTCTTCCGAATAATGTTTTTGTTGCTAATTAGTAGTCTAACATTCAAAGTTATTTTAACGTGTTTTTGTTATCTAATGGTTTTTCTAATTATTTGGTATTGCTTTTGTTGTAGATATCATGGCACGTACTATGGGTCGAGGTAGTGCTACAGCTAGTGGTCGAGGACTTGGACGAGGTGTTGGGCGAGATGGTGGTCAAGTTGGTGAACGAGGTGATGGGCGAAGTAGTGGTCAATGTAGCGATCTAGCTTATCATCGAGGGGTTTGGCGTAGTGGTAGTCGAGTTGTTGTGCGCGATGATGGTCAAGCTGGTGATCGATCTGTTGAGCGACGTAGTGGTATAAGTAGCAATCAAAGTAGTGGTCAAGCGGGTGATCGAGGTGTTGGGCGTGGTGGTGGTATAAGTAGCAATCAAAGTAGTGGTCAAGCGGGTGATCGAAGTGTTGGGCAAGGTGGTGGTCTAGCTGGTGATCTAGGTGATGGTGATGGTGACGATGAGTCTGCTTTTCTTATGAATTCTCCCATTGAGAATAGTGCCGGTGATGTCGAGTCAGCTTCTCATGTTGCTCAAGTGAGGCGGGGAAGCGCTTCCCAAGTCCAAGTACCCGAACCAATTAATCGCCATTGGATTCGAGTTGTAGAAAAAGAGTAAGTACACATATATTGTTTCTATATGTACATAAAAATGTTACCAATGTGGTTTGCATTCATTGCTTTTATTTTGTAGATTTAGCAATCAAGTGTCTGCTACTCGAGTTATTAGATCAAACTTAGAGACTTTGTGGTCCGGTCCATGAGATAGTTGGAGAGATGTTCCTAATGAAAATAGAACATGGTTGTTTGAGCGATTTCAATTGTAAACAATTTTATTTAACTTATTAGACCATTTGTACATTTATTTAAATTTTTTTCTTTTTCATAGATGTATTTTCAGTGGAAGGAGAAACGCAATGCATCAATTTATAGGTGTTGGGAGAAGTGTATTGGTGGTAAATTACCTAATTTGTTGCAGGGGATAAGAAATGTGGCTATAAAGACGGCGATACAACAACATTTACGTGAAGGGGATGAAGAAGATATATATATATATATATATGTTTGTTCTTATTGCCTTTAAACCAGCATGGATAAAATCTGAGATATGGAAAAAAAATGGTTGACAATTGGAACACACCAGAGTGGAAAGCAAAGTCGTTAAGAAATAAAGAAATTAGACGTAAGGCACCCGAGGGCAAATATACCCTTGGATCTCAAACCTATGTGACTGCGCAAAGAAAAGCGGTTAAAAATGCTAATCGCCATATTTTACCATATGTACCATGTCAATATTGTCATCTTTATTAACCTCTAAGTTTTACATTTGCAGGCTAAGATAATTGGGCATGAACTGTCAGCTTATGAGATGTGGAAGCAATCACATTGTAAGAAAGGAAGCAGACCATTAGATAAACATCTAAGTGGTAGCAGTTCGCTACTTTTAGATGTTGATTCAGAAGGGGATGATGAAGAAAATCTTGTATGGGTTGACGATAGGGCAAAGGAAACCTAGGTAAGTTCAGTAATTAGTAAATCCAAACATATTTAAAAAAAAACATTGAAATTTGAATAATATAGTTACATGTTTAACCCAACAGGTTAAATATAATGGTTATGTTGTGGAGAAGTACGGAAATGAGCACAGAAAACATCCCAAATTTGATGACGACTTGTGGTACCGAGCTTCCGGGGTAAGAATAAAGGAAAAGTTTATGGGTTAGGCAATGTTAGAGACTCATATGTACATGACAAAGAAGCCCCCGAGGTATGTTTATTCCTTTTTATCTTGATAGAAGTTTAAAATATATAAAATAATTATTTGCTCTTTAACATATGTGGAATAATATACATTAGTAATTTATAGTAGGATGTCAAAGCTTTCTCATGATTTATGTTCGCCTTGATTCTTGTAAACATGAGGTAGATATGGATATTGTGATGTAGATATGATATATTTTATTTCAACTTGAGCTTTGAATTATAGGTCAACAATGAGCATAGGCACCATAATTTTTCACCAATACTTTTATGTATTTGAATTGTTTCCCATGAATATTGTAATTGTTTGGTTTGTGTTTGCTTTATTATTATCAGGTTTGATGCCTTTAATGTATTGAGAATGTTAGGAATTTATTATTGAGTTGATTAGACAATCTCGGTTGATCGTTTAAGTAAAATTTTATTCTTAGTAATAGTATGTAAATATATCTAAACATGTTATTTGGCTTCTAGCACTAGAATTGTAACTCACAATTGGATTATGTTATTGTGCAACTTACTTGACCCGTTATTAGTTTTTGTTAATTCCGACTTCTTGATTCTATTCATTGCTTGTTTTGTAGATTGAGAAGTTGAATTTGGTTATCAAAGAGCTTGTTAAGGAAAAAGATGAAGATAAAGAAAGGTTTGAAGGAATAATTGCGGGCTTGGTAGCTGAAAAAGAAAATTATAATAATGATAAAGAGGCTATGAACAATAAAATGGGACAAATTGAAGTTATGTTAACAGCTATGGATCGAAAATAGGCTATAAACACTTAGACTGAATATTTTGAAGTTTTTTTATAGATATTTTCGGTTATTTGATGTTTTATTTGGTGTTTCTATTAGAGTCTTTTATATGATTTTAAAGTTGGAAAAACCGTAACAAATTTGTTTTATATAATTTGAGATAATGTATTATTTGACTGTTTTATATAATATAGTTTTCTTGAAATGTAATTGAATTAATAAAGAAGGAAAAATAACTTGTAGAAAAGCTAAATGGTAACAAATTTTCAATGAAAGTGATGACTAAATGGTAGCAAATTTTTAATGAAAGTGGTGGCTAAATGGTTGCAAATTTTCAATGAAAATGGTGGCTAAATGATTGCAAATAATTAATGAAAGTGGTGGCTAAATGGTAGCAAATTTTCATTGAAAGTGGTAGTTAAATGGTAGCAAATTTTCAATGAAAGTGGTGGCTAAATGGTAGTAAATTCTCAATGAAAGCAGGTGTAAATTTTCAATAAAAATGATGTCTAAATGGTGGCAATATCGATGACTAAATGGTACCAAAACGGTAGCAAAAGACCTTACTAAAATATTGTAGAAGCGGTAAAAAATATTTTAACCGCTTTTGTGGTGACAAAAATATGGTAGCAAAATACAAAAGTGGTAGCTATTTGGTGACATTAGGGCAACAGAGACATGTGTTTTTGCCACTGCATTCTCAGTTGCAAAATGGTGGCTACAGAGCAATTGCTACCGTTATGTAACCGAAAATATGGTGACAAAAGCCTAATTTTCTAGTAGTCCTCTCGCTTTCGTCTTCCAACTCCAACATAATATGTGTCGTTTTCAGCATCGCACTAACATAAAAGTTTATCACGTTTTCTTCGGACTCTAATGAGCTCATGGCTAAATATATAATTGGATTTTATAAAATTTTGAAGATGATAAATTTTAAAAATTTTTGAAAAAAAGTATGATTGTTTTGGTGATTGTAGAGTAGTGTGGTATGTTTTGAATTTGATATGGCATATATAGAAAGTTTGATTTATAATAAAAAAAAAACGAAACAAAACGCAAATGTTCAAATGATAACGGTCGAAAATATTGTTCAATCAATTGCCTCGGTGAGCACGGTGAAAATCCACCTAATACACTGAAATATTATCGGGGAGGGGGCGGTGTTTCCGAATACACCGAGTGCCACGTAGTTTCCCCGACTCCTTTTGCCGATTCCACACCAAACCATCTAATCGAGTTGCTATCTTCCATCGTATTTATTGTTGCCATGAAAATATCTAGTTTTTCTTTTGTTTGTAGTTAATATAATTGTATCCTTTTACTAGTATCGATTGTTTTTTATTTTGATTCTGATACTTGTGAATTCACGAAACTCAAAATTTTTGCTAACAAATGAGACCAGATAAAAGAAAAAAAAATAAAAAATTATCCTAAATTCATTATTTTTTTCAGTTTATTAAATTATCTGAATAAAAGAAGGTTTGTCCAATATTCAAAATGCGTATCTTGAAAAGGTTAGTGCATCCATAGTGTGCGTAATCAATAGAAATAAATTAACAATCATACTTTAAGAAAATGTTATAAATACTGATAATTTGTCATAATATGATTACTTTTCATATGCTACATTATTAGTTTTGAAAACTTCTTGTTTATCTATCTTTAGGTTAACTTCTAAAACATGTTAGATGCCATAAATAAAATTGTAACATGCAAATACACTGGTCACTTCTTGATACACAGGAGAATAAAAAGCTACCGATATGCCAATAAGATTTATACTTGTATATATAGACACATTACCGGAAAACAAACTTTTACGACGAAAAATTCATTATCTGAATATTTGCCAACATTCAATGACATATCATTAATTGAGCAAACATAAAATAGCTTAAGTTTTAAAGTTCGTCAGGGTTCTCTAGCTACAAATTACCATCGTGAAATGCATTTTTTTTAACAGCCAACAAAATTTTATTTATCACCAAAAACTAGCGAGGTAGCAGCAAAACTACCATACAAAAGTCATAATACAATCACCTCATGAAAGGCATCTTACCCAACAATAAAAAATATATTGAGTTCTCAACAACCCCGTGGTAATTAGTCAAGTATAAACATTTATACCTTTTTAATTAAACAAAGCATAATAGGAGAAAATTCTCTTTATCTTGGTTAAAAACATTTAGATGTTAGGTAAGCGGGCAACAAGCTGCGCCGCTATCTTCTTTTGAATCGCAAAGCCTATTCTGCTAAACACAAACCCTTGGTTTTTAGGGCTCTGCGAGTCACTGTGGACCACCTTCTGCACTTGTTTCAGAAATCGTACTGCCTCAGGGGCCAGGGATCCAAATGTGTCAAAAGCAAACGGCAGGACACATGTTGATTCTCTAAACAGGCTGTTTTGTGCTTAGCGACCTTCTTAGATTCTGCCCTCAAAACTGTCTGCCCCGGTACAAAGCCACTGTCTCGCAAACCTACCAAGGGGGAAACCCCTGTCATGTCAAGTCAACACAAGCATGTTTGCCCCTAACCCATCCAAACACAAGAACATCCGCAGGACGCAAGGTAGATCTCCCCTCCCGCGGATCAGTCCAAAAATTGACTGGTGCTTCTTTCTTGGCTGAGACCCCCGCACTTCGAAGCACATCCCATAGAACATCTCTGACCAAATCATGGCGGTACTTGAACCCAGGAAATTCCTTGCGGTGGAGCACATGCTCGCCAAATTTATCCAGACATGCTCTTTTGCAAATGGGGCATAGTTGATCTCTTAGAGCATTCACATCCCCTCCACCAAATCTCATTCATCAAATTACACTAAAAATCACTACTTCACCCCTAAATCTTCTCTCTCCTAATTAAAATAATAATATTTTTTCATACTTTTATCATTACATTTTCTCTCTCATCACTCACAACTACTTACAAAAACATTAAAATATATATAGGGGTGAACAGTAGTTTTTCATATTTAAGGTGAAACAGTGCTTCCACCAAATATTTTCTCTCTCATTCACTCACAATCACTTACACTCACCCCATATAATTTGGTGGACACACTCACATACATTTAATGGATGGGGTGTGAGTGCTCTAAGAATGCACATTTTATGCGTTTGTGAAGTTGGTGTCATTAGGGTTTGTCTTGTGTTTGGAAGCAAAACCCCACTTAACCACATCTATGGATTTTGAAATCCCAAAAGCTACTTATTTAGATTGTTTAATGTTTCCTTTCTCTATCATATGTACTAATAGTAGCTTTTATTAGCCAACTAGATTTGACTAATGCGGCCAAGTTTTTAAATTAAGAAAACGAATTGTTCTAAAAAGGTCCAAATTTTAATCTAGACACTTTTAAACCGTAAATTTGCATTTTTTTTATAAATAAAATTTAATAATCGGGCAAACCCTTGGTGCTATTAGAATTAATATTATCAAGAATCTTTGCATTACCAATTTCCACTAACCCATTATCTCCTAATGTGAATCAATAATACTATCAAAGGTCTTTAAAAATTATAATAATAATAATACTATCTAAGGGGAATCATTCAATGCCAATGCTATACGTATTCAATGATTTGCCATTGTTTTAAAATGGCCCCAACACTCATAATATATGTGAATTGGATTAGATAAATCACCATCAACAATTTTGTTATGATATATGCTTAATTTAATAAACAACCCCTTTTTTCGTTATAAACAAGTGTATATATATATATACTAGATTATACCCCGGGAGCGTCCCGGGTTGAGAAATTTAATATGATACATTAATTTTACATATGAAATAGACTAATGTATAACTCTAATATTAATATTTAATCTAAAACAAATTAACAATGTACAACTCCAACGCTAACACCTAACCTAAAAGAATATATAACTTTAATGTAACTCTAATATTAACACATATCCTAAAGACTAAACAAATATACAAATCTAACATACTAATATTGATACCTAACTTAAAACAACGTATAACTCTATTAACATATTCGGCTCTGGTTGAAAAAAAAAAATCATATTTACTGATTTGAATATAATTAGTGACTTGCCTATACATGATTAATGATTTAGCTAAACACTTTGTGTTTTTTTCCTGTATGAACAAAACCCCACAATAAAATTTCTCCGTTTTTTATATAGCACTATGGTACTCATTGGAAAGATAATAAAACGCTCGTTAATTTGGTGTAAGTTTTTTCTTTAAAAAATCTCATATATTAAAGATATTAATGTTTAAAAATTATGGGAGGAAACATGAGGGTGAAAAATCCAATTTTGTTTTTAAATTATTTTTTTCCTAAAATATCTCAATGCCACATGGGATGACACATGGCACACTCAAAGAAGAGAATGCCTCTTTGAGTGCCATGTCATTAAAATGGCTTTGGTTTATTATATGTGTATATATATATATATATGTAGAGGTTCTTATACAAAGTGTGTTTTTTGTGAGAAGGACTAATAAGGTGACATGTGGCACTAATTAAAATCTATCATAGAGGGTATTAGTGTAATTTTATCATTAGTCAATATTAGTCAATTATGAAAGTTATCAAGCATTAATTAATTCGGAGTTTTTTTTCCAGTTTTTATGACATTTTTATGATTACATGTTTAGGAATAAACACTCATAAACAATTTAATCAAAAATCCAAATCTACGCAAACATTTTAATAATCAAAATGTTGTGTTTTATATATAAGCTAGATTTTATTTTACATGACATGTGGTATTTTGTTATATTCAAGTGAATGGTGTGTGTTAGTCAAACATAGTGTTTTATAAATCACAAATTCTAAGGTGTATAAAATATAACACACTGATACAATCACCGTGAAAATAAAACACACTATAATCTGAATATAATAAAAATGCTTCTAGATGAAGATAAAATACACTAAATGAAAATACAAGATTCAAACAATTTGTTTGACCAAACGACATAACACCATGACTTGAATCGCAATACAATCATTTCGTATGTTAAGACACTATGACTTTGAAAATAAAACACACTAATATGAAAATACCTGATTTCAACAACATGAATCGTAATACTTGTTGTAAGTTAAAACTCATCTAATTTTGCCTACAGATCTAATTTTATTTTCGTATGAAATTAAAGGGTGGATCCATGATTCTAATGTGATATTAAATGTCATTTAATAGATTTCCATGTTTAAAGACACACAATTACGTTTATATCCCTAGTTAGTCAAATAAGTCAAATGAAATTAAAACAATTATTACAATTTTGACATTGATCAATCTTAACCATTCATTAAACAATCCAACGGCTCAAAACTCTTCTTACCCTTCTCACAAAAAACAATATTTGTACAGGATCCTCACCCTATATATATATATATATGCAATACTAGGTTATATTCTGGAAGCTTTCCATGAAAGACAAATTTAATATGAAGTGATAAAATATGCGTTATGATATAGCACAAAAATTAATGTACATAAAACAACAATTTTAATCATGTGAAGAAGAATGAAATGTAGATTAAAGAAAGAATGTACGTTTGGAGGAGGAGCATGTAACAACCGGCAAAAATCAGGAAATTCCGTACAGATTAATTAGTATATGATTAACGTAATTAAATGCAATTATGTGTGGTTTAATTATCAAGGCCTTAGGAGACAGCAATTTCCAAATAATGCATAGGAATGCATACGTTTAATGGTAAAACATGATTGGATCATGTGTGAATAAGCTATCCGGTATGGACGTTGGCAATTACCCGGTAATAATTAAATAAACGAAACGGATCCCGGACACCCAGGATGTAAAATAAAGGGTATTTTCATAAGATATAATGAGTTTTGGAACTCCAAAACCATAAATGAAAACGTCTTGTACAAATCTCCGGTAACGAATAAAATGCGCGTACCGCACCCGATACGCGTATAACTCATAAATTCACCCGGCAAAAGCCTAAATAACCAATCAACGCTTAAAATAGACTATATTTAAGGGTTATTAAAGGTATATTTAATGTCCGGATAACGCGTGATTAAAACCCGAAAAATACCCGAACGACACCCGAACGACGGGGGATTAAACTCAACAAACAATGGGTAATTATTTGGAATTGTGGACCCCACCTAAACCACAAAAGGGGCCGGCCTTAGTGGCCATGTTATGTCCATGCATTGTTTTTTTATAATACCCTACTAATCTAGATGTTAAGCATGCTAAAGCAAAAGACAAAAGGTGTAAGATTGATGGTACAAAGCATGCTTCAACTAGCTCCCTTGTGTAAGAGATTTTCGGCCCTTAGGCCATGAAAATCCAAGACACAACCAAGTAATGATGCATTAGTACATGCACATGCTTGATATCTAGTGAAAGACCAAAGATAAAATCCCTTATAATTGATTAAGATTCACAAGCAACACACAAAATCTCTCCCACTCTCCCTCTATCACACGGCACACACACACACTTGACATATCCACCCAAAGATCATAAGTACACATACAATCTTCCAATGAATCTTACATAATCTATGGAAGGTTACATGTGATAATACTATATAAACATGTGTTAGCCATTTGAAGAAAAACAAAAGCAAAACACTCTCTTCTTCTTTGATCTTGGCCGTAAGTTGTGGAGCAAGAACACACTCATTTCTTTCAAGTTTAAACAACACAAAACACTTCCAAACATCCATCCATCAAAACCCCTATTGTGTGTTTCAAGAGCTTGGAGCTAAAACACTTGGAAGAACACACTAAACCCCTCTCAAAATCCAAGGTTTTGTCTTCCCTAGCCATGTGCTAGTAGTAAGCTTCTTAATCTTGTTTTTGATTGTTATTATTCATGTATGTGTTCTTAGAAGCAAGTTGTACATGAAGGGTTTAAAAAGGTGGTTTTGAACATAATCTTTAATAGGTTTTACATGTGTAAAATGGAAGATTAAAGATATGAAAATAAACCATGGATTTGTGGATGATGATGTATTAATCTTGAAAATATGTAAAGCTTGCATTTAAAACTAAGTAGAATGATGTTTTGGCTAAAAGTTGTGGGATGAACTTGAATATGTTAAAAGTGACTTTAAACCATCTTATTATGATCGTTCATGTTATAATATGTGGTAAAACATGTTAGAAGTTCATGAATGAAGATGATGGAAAATCTAAGTTAGCTTACTTAGATGAATGATATTTCGTTAAAACGGACAAATACATAAAACACACACATAAGTAGTCTTCCACATGAAATACAAGACTAACATAAGTGTTTTGATACAAAAATAACTTACCAATAAAAAGTTGAATCTTCAAAGTTTACTATTTTGAGTGAAAAATGTTAACTTTGGAAGTTAGAGTGGAAAAATGCAACTTTTGGAAGTTAAGGGACTAAAGTTGTAACTTTGAAAGTTAGAGGACTAAAATGGATATTTTAGAAACTATTAGTCCAAAAATACAAGTATGGAAAGTTCGGTGTCAAAAATGTAAGTGATAAAGTCTAAGGATGATTTTGTAAATACTAGTAGAAATACTTGGGTATTTTGTATAAAAGTGTATTTTTGAAAGTTAAAAAAATACAAAGGGTTTTAAAATAAGAATTTTTATAAAATGGAGATTTTATAAAAATATTAATCAAACTTGAGAAACTTATACAAAAATGAATACTTTTATATAAATGGGAATATAAAAGTATTGGAAGCATTTTTGTATCTAAGTTAACAAGTTGGGCTAAAATACAAACCTTCCAAGTAACATGGGTTAGAAATGTGGATAATATTTCTATAAAGCACATGTTGGGAAAGACTTGGAAGAATTAACTAATCGAGTTAAGATATCGAACTAAGACGCGTTACGAACCGTACACGGACAAATCATGAGAAAAATGCCATTGCGGCAAGATGAGAAAATATATATTTTTAGGAAGTAAAATATATATATACATGGGTGAAAACTAACAAACACTTTCCTAAGTGTTAAGGGAATTATTCGTGGGAGAAAGGTATAACATAAACAAATAAGACGTTAAACAAACGTATATACTTAACAAGAAAAACTACACATTTATATATATGTACGCTCGTCTCGGCAAAATTCTAGTATATCTACTTAATGGGAAAGTAGATATGTGGGAAGGAAAGCCGCGACGAGTAGACAAAGATATATATGTGTATGCCGTACCAACAAGATCCTAGTATATTTATTTGAATGGGAAAATAAATATACGGTATGGTGAGTTGAGTCGGGTGTTAAGAATATACAATCGAACGACAAGATCTTAGCATATTTGTTTAAATGGGAAAACAAATGTGCGGCAAAGTGAGTCGGGTCGGGTATTGAAATATATATTATATCGAGCGATGCGATCTTAAGTATAATTATTTAAATGGGAAAATAATTATATGTTAAGTGAAGTCGAGTCGATGATAATAAAATACAAGTTAAGGAAATATTAACAAGAGTAATATATAACTTGTAACACAAAGGGTAATGTAACGCCAACGAAACCTAGGATACGCGCTTAATTAAACGGGATTTGGAATAACTTGTGGTCGGGAGTTGGGTGTACAACTTGCCAAGGCACATGCACTATAGGAATAGTGACTCATACGTCCAGGACGTTTGTAGGTGCGAGACCCTCTATGCTATCTACCTAGTGAGCCAGACAGTGTTCAGGTGAGTTTCACGGCCCCATTTTACTGTTTTAACTGGGGGAAAGATATGTTTGTCAAATATTGTCACATGTTGAAAAGGTTTTCAAAGGATAAATTGTGATAAGTGGTATGATGAGTACTTGAGCAGTGAACGCCACTCGGGGTTGAGTCCTCTCTTCCGTAATCATTAATTCAGGGAAATGAAACCGAAAGAATATTTGGATAGTACTATTGGTGCCTGACAAGGCCCACCCCTAATCGATAGCGTCGATTATGCATTAGGTTATGCCTGGGGTGCATATATTCTGAACTTAAGTCGTGGGAAAACCGAGTAACGACTTGGAGCGGGGCATTATTATTAGTCTTGGTTTGGTTATGGGGCTCAAGGGACTGCTCATCATTATAGTTTGTAGGAGCTAGCTACTCCTTACAAAGGCCACAAGTTGTGCAGGTTTCGCACAGGTTGTAAAAACGGAATATCGATCGACAAGATCCTAGTATAATTACTTAATGGGAAAGTAATTATACGGTAAAGTGAGTCGAGTCGATGGTTGTGAAAATGTTAGTGTTGTGTAACTAAAACCTGTGAACTCACCAATATTTTATATATTGACGTCTTTTTAAACATATCTTTCAGGTAACTAAGTGCTGGATAGATATGGGGCTAGTGCGGTGGAATTCGGAATGTCGGATACTGGTCGGGGTTTCATTCCTTGTTACCATCGGGTTGGAACATAAACGGAAATACCTCACATTGAAACTTAATGTTTATCGTTTTATGTAATGCATTGTGCAATAATGGAACGAGATACTCATTTTCGACATTCTAATAAATTGATCTTTTCTAAATTAAATATAGTTTGTGTTAATCTTGACTTTGATATGCTTTCGAGCGTTGCGCCACGTGTTTCCGCCATTGACGTGGTGTGACAGAAGTGGTATCAGAGCCAAGGTTGTAGCGAACTAGCATTTTTGAAAAATCTAGACTATAACCGGTTTTGGCTCGAAAACGAAGTTTTCAAAAATAAAACACAACAAAATATTTTCAGAAAAGAAAGGAGATTGTACATGGATTGTACAAGGGGAAATTCCGACCGACTAGCCATGTGTGTCAATATATGAAGTATTAGAAAATGCGGATAAGATGTTTATGTTGCATAGGAATCCGGTTTTCTAAGATTAAGTTAATACATATACGTAGTACGGATATTTTGCCAGTAAGGTTGTTGTGTCACGCTTCACAATAGTCCGCGCTCCTGCATCAATCACCGGTACCAGCCAAGAGGAAGGGTACTGTGGTCTACGAGGAGCCTACCTGCCTGCCTGTAGGCGGGATGATCGGAAGGACTAATCTCTATCGCGTTAATGGATGTCGCCACGTTGTTTATGATTTGGAGGATCAAGACTTGTTGTATGAAATCTCGGTTTTGGATCAGGAAGCTCGGAACTAGCGGGCAACAAGATTACCTGGCAACACAAATTATCATTACGGGTGCACACGTAATAATAGTTTGGGGTGCACGGTAACCTTGGTGGGCGCTAGGGCCGGGATTGGTGATCACTCCTTGTCTTAGTTGTTCTTGTTCTTTAGATTCAGTCTTAGTTTTGATCGGCCAATGGGTTAAATGAGAGGTCTCGCCGATGTTCCTTGAATTCGACCCTAGCAAACCTAATGAGCTTTCTTCGACATTACCTTTAAGGTACGAACACGGAGGAGCTCGAACGTCTATTCATGTGAGAAATTCGACGTAAATCTTCGCACCAGATAAAGACGGGAGACGAAAACTTCCTTGCATAGGAGTGAAATGCCTGGAACGATGCGGGGAATGCTAAACTTGGAACCCAGTGAAGACTTAGGGTGCGTCCCTGCTAGACTAGTGCGTCTAGAGAACGGGACCCTGCGTGGATTAAATATGAGACTCGTGGCCGTGTGCTGCGGCGTTATCATGGTGAATAAGTCATGTTCGACCTAACGCATGCCCAGGTTGTCTTCAAGGGTTGGATATTTTTCTTCTCCGGTAGTGTAACACCCCAACCGATGGCGGAATCATCGAGGTGCCACGTAGTGACGATTGTTCAAAAGCACATGGTACTAAAATGTAAATATATTATTGAATAATACAAGATTTGTCTTACATGGAAATGGAAAATACATTGTCTAAATGAAATGTAAATATTGAAATAACTGAATTAAAATAAAGCACTAAATGTTCCTTGCTAAAGCACTAGATCAAACTGCACCTGAAACATGTACAAAATAGGTTTGGTCAACATATGAAATGTTGGTGAGCATTCCTAGATTTGATATATATAGTAGATTAAAAAGTTATACAATTCAAGTGCATGCTACAGTGTGGATATGTAAACCATGTATCAAACAAATGAGCGAAATCAACCCTGTGACTGTATAATGTACTGTATGAACTGTAGTGTACTTATCCAACAAATGGATAATAACTTAACAATGGCCACGGATTCTCCGATGAAAAAGGGGGAGAATCAATCTAGGCGGGTTGTCAATCCAAATAGCGCTATCCAATGTTAAGGTCGGCTTGTACCATGTTAATGATTTCACTAAGTACAAATGTAATCCACATGTATTGTCTAAGCATAAAGCACGTTGTAAGCAATGCACATAGTACTAGAATTGTATTGTGAAAATGTAAAGTTGTATTTGAAATTTGTAATAGTGTACATGTAACACCCCAAAAATGAATAAAAGCAAAAAGGGGATAGGAAGTACTCACTGTTCACGTAGTAACTTGAAATTGGACTGGACAACGAAATATGAACTTGAGATTTCTCCCAAAAGATTAACCTAAAGTAATTGATATTGTGTGAGTGAAATAACTCTAGGATGCATGTATATCTAGGGCTTCGAATTGGGGATTACGTTTATTTGTGTTAATAAACAAATTGTTTATTAATTATGAGAAATTTAATAAATAAATAAACAAAAGTCTTTTAATGAAATTTGAATTTAGAATATACACAATAAAGTGTTTGAAGTATAGAAATAATTTTTATAAAATTATTTCATTTAAAATAGATTTTTAAATCTATTTATTTATAAATAGTCATTATTTAACTTTAATATTTAAAAAATACTAAAATTAAAGAATTCTTATTTTAAAAATCATATTTCTGTTCTAAATGATTAAAAATAATTTGTATAAAATTTTGGTGCAAAAATGATGAAAATTGGATTTGTTATGAATTATTTACGATTAAAACTAACAAAAATTGATTAAAAATATTAAATAAATGATTTTTCAGAAATAAAAATCATTTCTGAAAAGCTTAATGTTATAAAAACTCAGGATAATTTTTGTGGAAATTAATAAGATCGTTTTGATATTTTAATGGATTTTTATAAATAAAATGGATTAAACTTGATTTATTTATTATATATATTAAATAAATAAATTTTTGAAAACTAAAAATTGTAGTTTGAACATTTACATCAGATTAGTATAAGATAATTTTTTTAGAATTTATAAAATAGTTTTAATATTTAAAAACGAATTTATAAAATTAAAATGTATTATATATAATTAATTGATTTGTTTGTTTTAAAAATGAAAAAGAACAAAAAGAATGTCACGGGCCGGAATCGAACCCGGGTGACTTGGGTAAACAACTTCAGAAGTAACCAACTGATCTGAGGATCAATTTGTGATAAGTTTTGTTTCGTTTTTAATATAAACAGATGTGAAAACTTGTCATCTTCCCCAAAATAATAAGAACAAGCCCTAGATTATTCAATCAAATGATTTACCCAATGTTAATCTAATTAATCTTGGGGTAAATACTGAGCAAGTGCCGATTAACAAAACCCACAAATAAAATTAGACTTACAATTACGTTTTCGTAGGTTTATGCTCGGTCAACCAAAAGTCAAACGCGAATCAAAATCACACGAACAGAGATTATATGAAGAAATTGAGAGTTGAGAGAGATGTATGAGCGAGTGTAGAAGGCTCGTAGGTGATCAATTTATAATGAGATGGTCTAGATCGTTGATTGGAAAGGTTTGACCCGTCTTTAAGAGGATGCGCGTAAAGATCCTAAAATTTGGTATGTTTTGACTTTGAAATTCGTGCGTGATTGATGGTTCATTATGCCAAATTGATTGTGATTCAAAGGTTTCCAATTTCAGCTTGCATGATGACTGTTGTTTCCTTTTCTTCTTGCTTAATACGCGCAGCAGCAGCAGATGCCAAAGGAAAAAGAAATTAGCGCTTAGGAGGGGTTAAATGCAATAAAGGTTGGATTTAAAACAAGAATAAGACTTGGCTCAAGTGGTTAAGTGTGGTGTGTTGTTTGGAGGTTGGCCCGGGTTCGAGACATAGCAGCAGCAACATTTTTTTTAAAAATCGAATGGGAAGGGAAGGAGAAGTGGAGCTGGGCCGGGCCTTGTCTGATGGGCCTGGTGTCTTGGGCTTCAGACTTGGGTTGAATAAGGGGTTTGGTTATGGTTTGGTTTGGGTTAGTTTTAGATAAAAAAAAAAAAAAAAAATATATCCATACAAAACCTGAATTTTTTTTTATTTATATTATTATTATTATTATTATATAAAAGAATAAAAAGTGACGGATGTCACAGCATCCCCTACTTTTAGAAACTTCGTCCCGAAGTTATTTAAAAACATAGAGTTATGGATGCTTGGGTAAAAATTAAGGTAACTGTGGTTTGGAAATTTCGAATGATTTGGGTAAAAGGTCTGATAGGTGTGAGTCAAGGATTGGATTAGGTTCGTCTCGAAAGGGTAAAGAGAGTAAGAATCTAGTAAATCAATAAATTTCAAGTTTTAGGAATTCTAAAATAAATGTACGTGTTGATTGACTATAAAAGACTAAATGAACTAACAAGCAAACAGAGTTTGTTCCTGGTTCGACCTCCAGTCTCACCTTTAATGCATCATTAGTGTTTGTATACAGGGTGTACCGCAGCTAACCCACCACACCTTTGATACCTTGAAAACGTACTGGACGCCTTTCCAAAAACTCTAATAGAATTTCACACTACCCTAACGTACCTGTAAATTCATGATTACGTTCCGGACCGGAATCATCAATTTACCTTACATTAGGGTTTTGTGTCCTTCTATGACCCCACCGATTGTTGAGCAGGTTCGATAGCCTCCACCAGCCGTGGAGTAGGTTGTAGGGCCTCTCCCGACTGTTTGAAAGGCATAGTGACCTCTACCAATCGTTGAGTATGTTCGATAGCCTCCACCAGTCGTGGAGCAGGTTGTAGGGCCTCTCCCGACTGTTGAAAAAGGCATGATGACCTCTATTAAGTGCAACAATTATTATTCACATAGATTGCAAATTGATAGCATGTTTATGCAAGCAAGTTTGTAAGTACTACAACCATTAAGTGTAAGTGTTATCATGAATAATTAAATGTTTACGAGTATCATGAATAATTAGATGTTCAATGAATAGTCAAGTTAAAGGAAAAATCAAGTTTCATGTAATAATCAATGATGTTTTCTTAGAAAAGCATCTGTAAGATCAAGTATCAAGTCCAAACGTTTCAAATAAATGTAAGGTAGAGTCTTGTATGATAAATGTAATCAATATGATAAATTTCCAATCTGTTTTAATACACAATAGTATGCAAGGAAATTTCTAGATGTTGTATGCTAATAAGTGCGACAAAATTGGGTACAAAATGAAAATAGGATTATGAAAATGAAAACACAAGTATCATGAATAATTAAATGTCCAGTGAATAGTCGAATTAAGGGGAAATCAAGTTTCACAAACAATGATGTTTTGGAAAAAAAAATCATGTAGAATCAAGTATCAGGTTTTTAGTAGTTTGATTATCATGGGTAACTATCTCACGTGTGAGAAGGTGAAGGATATGAATTTAGTTCTTGAGATGATGGTGAAAAATTTTGAAGCAGAATCAAGGTTGTGAGAGATGGTGAATGTGAAGATTGTTGATAAAGAGTTTATTTTATAGTAAGGAGATTATATAGTAGTGTAAATTTTGAGGTTTGGATCAAAAGTTATAATCAAGTGTATAAGAAAACATGATTGTGGTATATACCAAATATCGTAAAAATTTGAACAAGTTGAAAATGAGTGAATCTAGAGACTAGATATTATTTCAAAAAAAAAAAATTTTATTTTCAAAATTGGTTTTGTACATAAGGCAAAAGTTGTTAAATAGTACAAGCTAAGTAGGCTTTGTAATAGTTTAAAACATTATATAGAAAATCGTTTGTTACGCCAATAAATAATCAATTGAATTTAAGTTCGAGGACATCCTTTTTAAAAAAAAAATAAAAAATATTATGTACTTTGTAAAGGTACTAGGTAATACAACAAGTTTTAGAAATCTTTAGTTTGTGCTAAAGTATGAGGTTATAGTTTTTTTTTTAAAAATAAATAACATGTGGAGAAAAGAAATAATATGATTTGGGTAGGGTGTTGAATATTTTAAAAAGTGTCTAAGAGGGTAAGATGAAGTGTGATTGTGAAATCCATAGATGGTTATGAAAGTATGATCTTGTAAGCAATATATGAAAATCGTAAAATACAAAATATTGTATATGAACCGAGAGAGTATTATTGAAAAAGCTTGTATAAAATGCTTGGAGTGCCCTTGTCTAGCTGTAAAGCCCAACAAGAACGTTGACTTTTCAAAGGAATTGAACCCAATGGTGATCAAAGAAGACATGCTTTAGCCTATAAGTGGACACTCACTCCAGGAATCCCCAGGTAAGCATAACAGGTCCGTAAATGGATTTATGCGCTATGCTTGCCTATGCCAGAAAACCCAGTGTACAGGCGTCCACCCTTCCAGATTGCACGTGTCCTTATCACACTCATTAAAGTTCAACAACTTTGAAGGAGCAAAAGTAAAAGTAGGCATTATGTCTAAGAGTGTCTTCATGAAAGGTACTGCTCCTGTTCCATGGTGACGTAGGCTTTCTACTCCTTGTAGGACACCATCTCTATGCACCAGGATGAAGGATGAGGAGGAATGGAGAAGAAGAGAAAGATAGAGGAAAGAAAGTAGAGGGAAATTAGGGTAAGGTAATATAGGAAATATAATGCATGAAAGTTCGGTTATAGTCTAGGCCATTTCATCTTAGTAACCTAGTTCCCTATAACCATGGCTCTGATACCAATCTGTAACACCCCAACCGATGGCGGAATCATCGAGGTGCCACGTAGTGACGATTGTTCAAAAGCACATGGTACTAAAATGTAAATATATTATTGAATAATACAAGATTTGTCTTACATGGAAATGGAAAATACATTGTCTAAATGAAATGTAAATATTGAAATAACTGAATTAAAATAAAGCACTAAATGTTCCTTGCTAAAGCACTAGATCAAACTGCACCTGAAACATGTACAAAATAGGTTTGGTCAACATATGAAATGTTGGTGAGCATTCCTAGATTTGATATATATAGTAGATTAAAAAGTTATACAATTCAAGTGCATGCTACAGTGTGGATATGTAAACCATGTATCAAACAAATGAGCGAAATCAACCCTGTGACTGTATAATGTACTGTATGAACTGTAGTGTACTTATCCAACAAATGGATAATAACTTAACAATGGCCACGGATTCTCCGATGAAAAAGGGGGAGAATCAATCTAGGCGGGTTGTCAATCCAAATAGCGCTATCCAATGTTAAGGTCGGCTTGTACCATGTTAATGATTTCACTAAGTACAAATGTAATCCACATGTATTGTCTAAGCATAAAGCACGTTGTAAGCAATGCACATAGTACTAGAATTGTATTGTGAAAATGT
The DNA here is from genome assembly GCA_030844895.1 of Ambrosia x helenae. Lineage (NCBI taxonomy): Eukaryota > Viridiplantae > Streptophyta > Magnoliopsida > Asterales > Asteraceae > Ambrosia > Ambrosia x helenae. The sequence goes on along the minus strand of CM061228.1, from coordinate 38,793,662 downwards.
AAAGTTGTATTTGAAATTTGTAATAGTGTACATGTAACACCCCAAAAATGAATAAAAGCAAAAAGGGGATAGGAAGTACTCACTGTTCACGTAGTAACTTGAAATTGGACTGGACAACGAAATATGAACTTGAGATTTCTCCCAAAAGATTAACCTAAAGTAATTGATATTGTGTGAGTGAAATAACTCTAGGATGCATGTATATCTAGGGCTTCGAATTGGGGATTACGTTTATTTGTGTTAATAAACAAATTGTTTATTAATTATGAGAAATTTAATAAATAAATAAACAAAAGTCTTTTAATGAAATTTGAATTTAGAATATACACAATAAAGTGTTTGAAGTATAGAAATAATTTTTATAAAATTATTTCATTTAAAATAGATTTTTAAATCTATTTATTTATAAATAGTCATTATTTAACTTTAATATTTAAAAAATACTAAAATTAAAGAATTCTTATTTTAAAAATCATATTTCTGTTCTAAATGATTAAAAATAATTTGTATAAAATTTTGGTGCAAAAATGATGAAAATTGGATTTGTTATGAATTATTTACGATTAAAACTAACAAAAATTGATTAAAAATATTAAATAAATGATTTTTCAGAAATAAAAATCATTTCTGAAAAGCTTAATGTTATAAAAACTCAGGATAATTTTTGTGGAAATTAATAAGATCGTTTTGATATTTTAATGGATTTTTATAAATAAAATGGATTAAACTTGATTTATTTATTATATATATTAAATAAATAAATTTTTGAAAACTAAAAATTGTAGTTTGAACATTTACATCAGATTAGTATAAGATAATTTTTTTAGAATTTATAAAATAGTTTTAATATTTAAAAACGAATTTATAAAATTAAAATGTATTATATATAATTAATTGATTTGTTTGTTTTAAAAATGAAAAAGAACAAAAAGAATGTCACGGGCCGGAATCGAACCCGGGTGACTTGGGTAAACAACTTCAGAAGTAACCAACTGATCTGAGGATCAATTTGTGATAAGTTTTGTTTCGTTTTTAATATAAACAGATGTGAAAACTTGTCATCTTCCCCAAAATAATAAGAACAAGCCCTAGATTATTCAATCAAATGATTTACCCAATGTTAATCTAATTAATCTTGGGGTAAATACTGAGCAAGTGCCGATTAACAAAACCCACAAATAAAATTAGACTTACAATTACGTTTTCGTAGGTTTATGCTCGGTCAACCAAAAGTCAAACGCGAATCAAAATCACACGAACAGAGATTATATGAAGAAATTGAGAGTTGAGAGAGATGTATGAGCGAGTGTAGAAGGCTCGTAGGTGATCAATTTATAATGAGATGGTCTAGATCGTTGATTGGAAAGGTTTGACCCGTCTTTAAGAGGATGCGCGTAAAGATCCTAAAATTTGGTATGTTTTGACTTTGAAATTCGTGCGTGATTGATGGTTCATTATGCCAAATTGATTGTGATTCAAAGGTTTCCAATTTCAGCTTGCATGATGACTGTTGTTTCCTTTTCTTCTTGCTTAATACGCGCAGCAGCAGCAGATGCCAAAGGAAAAAGAAATTAGCGCTTAGGAGGGGTTAAATGCAATAAAGGTTGGATTTAAAACAAGAATAAGACTTGGCTCAAGTGGTTAAGTGTGGTGTGTTGTTTGGAGGTTGGCCCGGGTTCGAGACATAGCAGCAGCAACATTTTTTTTAAAAATCGAATGGGAAGGGAAGGAGAAGTGGAGCTGGGCCGGGCCTTGTCTGATGGGCCTGGTGTCTTGGGCTTCAGACTTGGGTTGAATAAGGGGTTTGGTTATGGTTTGGTTTGGGTTAGTTTTAGATAAAAAAAAAAAAAAAAAATATATCCATACAAAACCTGAATTTTTTTTTATTTATATTATTATTATTATTATTATATAAAAGAATAAAAAGTGACGGATGTCACAGGTAGGAAGGCAGAATCGAAGTTACGGGATTAGGAAGCTTGACCATCGTTATTCTGAAGGCTCGATAGCCTCGGCCGAATCAACAGTATTGGTTGCTTCCAGGCAGTCATGGACGGACAGTGAAATCGGCATGTCGCCTCACACATCCGCGAGTCATAGTGCTTTGCTAAACTTTGATGATGTCAGAATGTCGACCACTAATCATGACTGCGACATGGTTTGCCAGTGATAGGATGACGGCGTGTAATAGAACAGCAAGCCCCAGTCGGCGTTTGGCAATGGACTCACTCGGAAGTACATATGATTAACTCGTGGGAAGCCACTACTTGGTGTATTGAGTATTCAAGTATGGATTAACAACCTTTACAATAGCGCTGGATCATGTTCGGAAGATGAATTGTGATGGACTCGGCATGTTGGTACTTATGTCATACTACCTTCCTGAGGTGCAAAGGTTATCGTAAGACTCCTCTATCTACCTCCTGTTTGTTTTTCAAGGATTGTTGGTGGTCTCGCTTCAGTCGAGGAACGCCAGAGTAGGCTCATTACATGTACTGTGCCTGAATCCGTCATAAATCCTAGAAAGTGGAACCACACTTTGGGAATCGTAATCGTAAGAGTGTTCTGTGATTGTCAGAATGTTGCAAGACGCTTTATGCTAGCATTAAAATCCCCCTCGATAATCAAGTGGCAGACTACTAAATGTGGTCACGTTATTCTGTTAAACTAAACTTACCCGTGGGACGACAATCCTATTGCTCTTGTTGCAATGTTGAGTGTCCATCACCGTCGTCGCGGTATCGAGACTAGTTAATTATTGGTCGACGATTGATGGAAAGTGTTTTGTCAATCCCCGAAGTTATTGAGACGTTGCGTCCTCTCGTTACGGTGATCTATAAACTAAGGTTGCAAGGTCCATTCGTTGTGGACACGGTGACCTGTCTAATCTCTTGCCATATTTCGAAACTCTCACGGCGTGGCTTATCAGGAAGAAAGTTCCCCGGCCTCGCTTGAGTGACAGAGAGGCATTCCGGCTAATTCCTATCGGTGCTAGATAGCATGTAAGGAGACCCTAATGAGAAGAATGACTCGGCTGGTTTGCCAGAGTCGGTATCGTTTTCCTTTTATCGTGGTGTATTGATAAATCGTGATTCTTCTACCGCTACTTGCTAGGCTCGTTGTGACCACTACCCTTATATCGGGAAAGATGTAGGTTGGTTTCCAGGTCCTATGGATACCAGTCACCACACATATAATAGCTACGACGAGTCTAAGGCTCCGGTCGAGCCTGACGTTGTTGCTCCTATTATTATCCTATGGCTCAAGCAAGTCCTGTTGACGCTATTACGTGTGTAGCTCTCGCTGAGTCTGTTGTTGTCAGTGGTTCGGTAGCACTTATCGGGCTTGATGTCGTCATTTCTATGTCTATTGTTGAGTTATTGTTGTCATTGTCTGTGCAATCCGTATCGAGCTTGAGGATGTTGTTCTATGGCTCTGCTCGGGTTGACGTTGTTGATATATTTGAGGCTCCTGCAGAAGTGAATGATATTAACAAAGACGTCTCTATGACCCTTTCCAGGCCGCTATGACCATCTATGTGTCTTTGTGGAGTTTGTTGTTATTAATCCCATTCTCTTAGAGGCTTTCATTGAACTACTAGTTATCATTCCTTAGGCTCTTGGCAAGCCTAACATTGTCGATAGTTCTCAGGCCTCAGTGGAGACTGTCGATGTTCTGTTGTTTGAGTGACTCATAACAAGCCTATGGTCGTTCTCTTCATGAACAATATCGGCTTGAGAAGTCAGCTAAAGTATGTGGGACCCGTCATTCCCATTTATGTTATGACGACTGATGCGCCAGCCAATCTAACCAAGTCCTACCATTGAGCCTATGGAGGTTAGGCTCAAGGCCGAGGGTACGGATGAAATTTCCACCTCCACAAGTGACCTGAGGCGCACGGGGATGCGTGCTCACCAGAACAGAATTTTCTGTTGATGTGGACTGTGGATTCTCCATGTTGAGCGTCATATTGTCGCATGCATTCGTGCTGCTGTGTTACCCCCCAGCCATTGTGCATGCTTGCAGTTGCATTATTTTGCTAGTTGCGTATCCAGGTGGTTACGCTGCATTGTCAATGATGCATTCCTGTTGTTTACTGCTCCTGCAGTAGTGTAGCCTTGCCGTCGTATTTCTCGGTGTCGTACGGTTCCTATTGCGGTGTTGCCTTGTCGTCATACTTCTCTGTTGTCGTGTTGCTCCTGTGTGGTGTCCCCTAGTTGATGTGCTTCGTGGATATGTTGCTGACATTGCCATGATTGTTTCTACTATCGTGTAGCTCAGAGGGCGTATTGCTACAGCTGTTGGATTACCTCGATGACGTGATGATTTGTCGTTTACATTGCTCTTGTTTCTCTCGGAGTGGAGACATCACCTGAACCCCTCGTGCCGTCATTGTTCTACTTGTTTGATTGTGTAGTGCCGACATTGATTACGTAGGATTTCCGGTGTCCAACGGACTTTCTAAAAGTCGTGCTTAGACACTCTAGCCTTAGTGGTTACATGTGTATTCCCCTAAAGTCTGAATCTCGTGGTCGTCTGAGTAAGTGACCGAATCATGTGCCAACCCCTGTATATGCTCACGCATTTCGTGAGCGGTACATCTTCAGAATCTGAGGCACCAGTGACGCTATGCCCAACCCTAACCTTTTACGTGCAATGTGGTCGCCCAGCGATCGGTTATGAAATCAATGTCGGGAAGAAACCCTGTGATCTGCACGTGACGAGGCGAGACTTGCCTTTGTGATAAGAGATTTCGAATACATCTCAAACCTGAAGGTATCGAGTACTTATGAGCAATATTATGACCTATACCTTGGGGACTAGCAAGAGTTGAAGGGTTCAATTCATTTATTGCTCACACCAGTGGATTCATTTGGAGTCATACGTACCATACTGATGGTTATGGGAATACCGTCGTGGACCCACCCATGGGCGTGCATCGGCGAAGTCCCTGGTACATGATTAAGAGGTTTTATGAACCCTGAATCCAGAAGGGCGTGCAGCATTATCTACTCTTTAAAGGTGCCACACTACTGGGTTGAGATGGTTGATCGTCTCGACCCATCGATTAATGTTGTTATTCCTTTGATGGAAGGTTTATCTTACCTTGGTGTCGTGGCGTAGATTCTTGGAACAATGGAAAACAATTTCGACCTTGAGTCGATAGTGGTGTTCCCAGTCATCTTTAAGTAGCATTGCTCACGCTAGAGCAAAACCCCTTATCCTTGATAGACGCTGTTAGAGACACCATAGTAATGTGAGCTGCCAGGTCAGGGCGTATGGCACCGGACTAATCAGAACGAGCTTGAAGGCTTATATATTCCGTCCATATTTGTGACTACTGAGGCATTGAATGGGATGCCTTATGGGAAGGCTCAGGACTATTACCTGTGGTGCGATATCAGTCGCTCGCTTGTTTAAGTAACGACTTGAGCGCATGAAGCCGTCAAGCCAAATGTGAAATCTATACTAAATGCATGCATCCATGGCCCGATTTCACCATTTACATAAAAAGATTCCGAAAGGATGGAACCTTCGATGAATGAGGGTTTTGGTTTCAGGACTCCTTTCACTCGGATCTCTGCATAAGATCTGAAGGTCAATGTAAGGGCATGTGGCCTGTATTATTCGGAATTGATTTACTAGGTTGCTATTGACGATAGAACACTAGTGCCCATGAAGCACATATAACAGAACTAGTACTGAATACCCATGGTGTGGGTAGTTGCTGGTGTTCTGTATACTTGTCGCGATGGGGGCCAACGTGTTGATATGTCATAATAAACCTTATACGCCGTTCATGGCGACAACTATTTATGATGTTTCTTATATCTCTTTTCGGTATAGACCTATGTGCTGGAAGCATCTTGTCGCTGGTAATGAGTCGACTCGTACTACTCAAGGATTGTGGAATTGTACGGCCCGGGCGTCAGACATACACTGCTTAATGTCAGGGAACTGAGGGGTGAAAGCGACGCAAAAACTTTCGACCTCCATCAGTCCATACTAAGCGTCCTAGTACCATTAACCACAATTGCTCAGGAGGAAAGCAGCAATTCAGTACCTAGAGGATTCTACGGAAATAAAGTCCCATTTTGAATGTAGTTGATCGGTCGACAAGAACCTAGTATATTTATCTTAATGGGGAGGTAAATATACGGTAAAGTGAGTCGAGCCGAAGGATAAATAAAATGGGATACCCGACGAGGTTTCCAAGGGGACTTTCATGTGGTGCGGTAAGATCACCTGTTTGACATCACCATGACACCCGAGGTGTCCCAGGGTCAGATGTGACCCAAGTGATGATTGATTGTTGCTTGGAGCCCTCTCATTCCGTACTCATCTGTGACTTCGAGACGAGGCATACGAACAGTTACCTATACTCTCGGAGAGAGTTGTGGCTAGACACCGAATTGCCGACTTACATTATATCGGATTGTAGTAGTCACTCTACCTCTAGTTCGACAAACTTTGTACACAAGCATGGGATACTCGATTTGAGACGAGTATGGCTTGTCGTTCTCAAACAAATTGAATGTACTTGACGGAATTGTTCCGTGTTGACACGATTGATGTTCGTGGCAGATCAAACCCATGAGCTTCCTCACCAAAATTTCCTATGTGATAGGAATTTGCATCCCAGTGTTCGGGGTGTACTACTCAAAGCCCTTGGAGGGCCTACGCGTAAATCTCCAGTGCGTCGATTGATAGACGGGGATAGATACATAACCTGGTTTAGGTTATTCGAGAGGTGGCCAGTAGATCTTGCAGATTAAAGACTGTTTGGACGAGATGCGAACCTATTAAGGAGTCATACAGACAAGGCGTAGGCCTTAAGAACTTCGGTCTAATAATAGGTTTTCATTGAGAGTCATACTCCGAGGAGGTATCAATAAGCTTAGAGTTTGTAGTGGGCCAAGTTCCTAATACTTCGGTGGTACGGAGGTATCGATCAAAATTGGCCTCGTGATGAATAAGCTTGAATGGTCGCAAGAGCTTAGTGGGACTCTTAATGAATCCTGCAAGCCCAGACTGAGGAAGTTTCGGTCAATCCCTCGACCGGCGGAAGTCCGGTTGGCGATAAGCTCTACTATTTCGGGAAACCGATAGATGTGTCAAGATGGGATGACCAAGAGCTTAGTCGTAGTTGAACTATGACACTGTGTTTGATAGAGCACTAAGCGTGAGCCGAGCATGAATCTGGGCTCACTAGGAAAGATGAGATCTCATGAAGCGCAAACACCCCGCCCTGTTCAAGGATACTATTGTGATGGGTAACTTGAATTGAATTCCGGGACGGAATTCTCTTAACGGGGGGAGAATGTAACAACCGGCAAAAATCAGGAAATTCCGTACAGATTAATTAGTATATGATTAACGTAATTAAATGCAATTATGTGTGGTTTAATTATCAAGGCCTTAGGAGACAGCAATTTCCAAATAATGCATAGGAATGCATACGTTTAATGGTAAAACATGATTGGATCATGTGTGAATAAGCTATCCGGTATGGACGTTGGCAATTACCCGGTAATAATTAAATAAACGAAACGGATCCCGGACACCCAGGATGTAAAATAAAGGGTATTTTCATAAGATATAATGAGTTTTGGAACTCCAAAACCATAAATGAAAACGTCTTGTACAAATCTCCCGGTAACGAATAAAATGCGCGTACCGCACCCGATACGCGTATAACTCATAAATTCACCCGGCAAAAGCCTAAATAACCAATCAACGCTTAAAATAGACTATATTTAAGGGTTATTAAAGGTATATTTAATGTCCGGATAACGCGTGATTAAAACCCGAAAAATACCCGAACGACACCCGAACGACGGGGATTAAACTCAACAAACAATGGGTAATTATTTGGAATTGTGGACCCCACCTAAACCACAAAAGGGGCCGGCCTTAGTGGCCATGTTATGTCCATGCATTGTTTTTTTATAATACCCTACTAATCTAGATGTTAAGCATGCTAAAGCAAAAGACAAAAGGTGTAAGATTGATGGTACAAAGCATGCTTCAACTAGCTCCCTTGTGTAAGAGATTTTCGGCCCTTAGGCCATGAAAATCCAAGACACAACCAAGTAATGATGCATTAGTACATGCACATGCTTGATATCTAGTGAAAGACCAAAGATAAAATCCCTTATAATTGATTAAGATTCACAAGCAACACACAAAATCTCTCCCACTCTCCCTCTATCTCACGGCACACACACACACTTGACATATCCACCCAAAGATCATAAGTACACATACAATCTTCCAATGAATCTTACATAATCTATGGAAGGTTACATGTGATAATACTATATAAACATGTGTTAGCCATTTGAAGAAAAACAAAAGCAAAACACTCTCTTCTTCTTTGATCTTGGCCGTAAGTTGTGGAGCAAGAACACACTCATTTCTTTCAAGTTTAAACAACACAAAACACTTCCAAACATCCATCCATCAAAACCCCTATTGTGTGTTTCAAGAGCTTGGAGCTAAAACACTTGGAAGAACACACTAAACCCCTCTCAAAATCCAAGGTTTTGTCTTCCCTAGCCATGTGCTAGTAGTAAGCTTCTTAATCTTGTTTTTGATTGTTATTATTCATGTATGTGTTCTTAGAAGCAAGTTGTACATGAAGGGTTTAAAAAGGTGGTTTTGAACATAATCTTTAATAGGTTTTACATGTGTAAAATGGAAGATTAAAGATATGAAAATAAACCATGGATTTGTGGATGATGATGTATTAATCTTGAAAATATGTAAAGCTTGCATTTAAAACTAAGTAGAATGATGTTTTGGCTAAAAGTTGTGGATGAACTTGAATATGTTAAAAGTGACTTTAAACCATCTTATTATGATCGTTCATGTTATAATATGTGGTAAAACATGTTAGAAGTTCATGAATGAAGATGATGGAAAATCTAAGTTAGCTTACTTAGATGAATGATATTTCGTTAAAACGGACAAATACATAAAACACACACATAAGTAGTCTTCCACATGAAATACAAGACTAACATAAGTGTTTTGATACAAAAATAACTTACCAATAAAAAGTTGAATCTTCAAAGTTTACTATTTTGAGTGAAAAATGTTAACTTTGGAAGTTAGAGTGGAAAAATGCAACTTTTGGAAGTTAAGGGACTAAAGTTGTAACTTTGAAAGTTAGAGGACTAAAATGGATATTTTAGAAACTATTAGTCCAAAAATACAAGTATGGAAAGTTCGGTGTCAAAAATGTAAGTGATAAAGTCTAAGGATGATTTTGTAAATACTAGTAGAAATACTTGGGTATTTTGTATAAAAGTGTATTTTTGAAAGTTAAAAAAATACAAAGGGTTTTAAAATAAGAATTTTTATAAAATGGAGATTTTATAAAAATATTAATCAAACTTGAGAAACTTATACAAAAATGAATACTTTTATATAAATGGGAATATAAAAGTATTGGAAGCATTTTTGTATCTAAGTTAACAAGTTGGGCTAAAATACAAACCTTCCAAGTAACATGGGTTAGAAATGTGGATAATATTTCTATAAAGCACATGTTGGGAAAGACTTGGAAGAATTAACTAATCGAGTTAAGATATCGAACTAAGACGCGTTACGAACCGTACACGGACAAATCATGAGAAAAATGCCATTGCGGCAAGATGAGAAAATATATATTTTTAGGAAGTAAAATATATATATACATGGGTGAAAACTAACAAACACTTTCCTAAGTGTTAAGGGAATTATTCGTGGGAGAAAGGTATAACATAAACAAATAAGACGTTAAACAAACGTATATACTTAACAAGAAAAACTACACATTTATATATATGTACGCTCGTCTCGGCAAAATTCTAGTATATCTACTTAATGGGAAAGTAGATATGTGGGAAGGAAAGCCGCGACGAGTAGACAAAGATATATATGTGTATGCCGTACCAACAAGATCCTAGTATATTTATTTGAATGGGAAAATAAATATACGGTATGGTGAGTTGAGTCGGGTGTTAAGAATATACAATCGAACGACAAGATCTTAGCATATTTGTTTAAATGGGAAAACAAATGTGCGGCAAAGTGAGTCGGGTCGGGTATTGAAATATATATTATATCGAGCGATGCGATCTTAAGTATAATTATTTAAATGGGAAAATAATTATATGTTAAGTGAAGTCGAGTCGATGATAATAAAATACAAGTTAAGGAAATATTAACAAGAGTAATATATAACTTGTAACACAAAGGGTAATGTAACGCCAACGAAACCTAGGATACGCGCTTAATTAAACGGGATTTGGAATAACTTGTGGTCGGGAGTTGGGTGTACAACTTGCCAAGGCACATGCACTATAGGAATAGTGACTCATACGTCCAGGACGTTTGTAGGTGCGAGACCCTCTATGCTATCTACCTAGTGAGCCAGACAGTGTTCAGGTGAGTTTCACGGCCCCATTTTACTGTTTTAACTGGGGGAAAGATATGTTTGTCAAATATTGTCACATGTTGAAAAGGTTTTCAAAGGATAAATTGTGATAAGTGGTATGATGAGTACTTGAGTAGTGAACGCCACTCGGGGTTGAGTCCTCTCTTCCGTAATCATTAATTCAGGGAAATGAAACCGAAAGAATATTTGGATAGTACTATTGGTGCCTGACAAGGCCCACCCCTAATCGATAGCGTCGATTATGCATTAGGTTATGCCTGGGGTGCATATATTCTGAACTTAAGTCGTGGGAAAACCGAGTAACGACTTGGAGCGGGGCATTATTATTAGTCTTGGTTTGGTTATGGGGCTCAAGGGACTGCTCATCATTATAGTTTGTAGGAGCTAGCTACTCCTTACAAAGGCCACAAGTTGTGCAGGTTTCGCACAGGTTGTAAAAACGGAATATCGATCGACAAGATCCTAGTATAATTACTTAATGGGAAAGTAATTATACGGTAAAGTGAGTCGAGTCGATGGTTGTGAAAATGTTAGTGTTGTGTAACTAAAACCTGTGAACTCACCAATATTTTATATATTGACGTCTTTTTAAACATATCTTTCAGGTAACTAAGTGCTGGATAGATATGGGGCTAGTGCGGTGGAATTCGGAATGTCGGATACTGGTCGGGGTTTCATTCCTTGTTACCATCGGGTTGGAACATAAACGGAAATACCTCACATTGAAACTTAATGTTTATCGTTTTATGTAATGCATTGTGCAATAATGGAACGAGATACTCATTTTCGACATTCTAATAAATTGATCTTTTCTAAATTAAATATAGTTTGTGTTAATCTTGACTTTGATATGCTTTCGAGCGTTGCGCCACGTGTTTCCGCCATTGACGTGGTGTGACAGAGCAGATGCAAAAGCAACCATTGTAGCGTGTGATTGAGGCGGTAGTCTTGAAAATGTAGTTTTTTTTATAAACGACTGGTTTTGATCTATTTTGTTCTAGATGAACACAGAACTTCCATTTACAATTTCGGTTAGTTAGTGTAAAGAATTCATTAGAAACTTATGTATCACGCAGGTTATAACTTTTTTTTTTTTGTATTTATTATTAGCATGGAAAATTTAATATTGCCGGAGTTAGACAATAAAATATTAAATGGTTAAAAGGGTTAGGATCAAATACATAGTGAAAGAAAAATAGGAAGTCGTATGAAGGGTATCAACGGACTCGGATTGAATTCATTCAAGCGACATTGGAACCGTCTCATCGAACCCTACGATGTTAGTTTTTAGGTCTTCGTTTTTTGGGGTTTTAGCTTGTATTTTTTGGAATATACGTTATATCATTGTGTCTTTTATGTGGCATTGTGTCTTTTTTTTCTTATTTTCATCATTGTGTCAATTTTTCAATTAATTGTGTCTTTTTTCTTTAGTGTTGTGTCATATTTTTCGGCACTGTGTTATATTTTGTGACTCATTGTGCCATATTTCATTATCTATTGTGTTTTTTTGTATCCTTCTCACCCTTCTCATTTTTCTTACATTTTGTAGAATAACTTGACCCATGATTTTTAATAAGCGAAAATATAAAAAGAATTACTTGAGAAAAGAAATATTAAATAAATAAGAGATAAAGGTGAAGTTATGATTTATTAATATTATTTCTTATGAAAAAAAAAAAAGAATTGAGATAATCATAAGATTTTTATTTATTATAAAGTAATAATAAAGATAAAGGTTATAAATTAATAAATATTTGGTTAATTAGATTATTTACAACCTAAATTTTTTTTGTGGGAATTCAAGGTTAGGATGGTCTCATCAAGTGACATGTGTCTCCACCCTAATCGCTTTTTTTTTAACGGCGAAAACTTTATATATAAATATAAAGACCCAGCATGGAGCTGGAAAACATACAACACCAAAATACATAATCGATAATCGAACAAGCGGAATATTATGGCTAACTCCCACAATATTATTAATTTTGAGAAAAATACACAAACTTGAACTTACAATCCTCTTACCTGCAATCCTACACCATGGTATTTATATAGCTAATCAAACCTATTAGACTATAAGGATTGTTGTATTAGTTATCCTGTAAACATCCATGCTTTAACACATTTATGATCGATATTTGTTGTTCAGAATTCCAAACCTTATGTACATGCAAAGAGTAAAAGCATTCATAACATTACACATTTATTCTTTTTAAACTAAGATACGTGTGTCGGTTTAATTAAAAGTAGTTTTAGAAGAACTATTATATATATCTATTAAAATGCATGGTCGGTGCTTTCTTTCTAGAAGACCCTTATGGGTATTTTTGTAATTTTACTTTCCAGATTTTTTTCCTCCATCCATGAGTCGGTGTCTTTAACTATTAACTTTACAGATCACTCCAGATTTTTACTGCAACACCTTACTTGGTGAGCAACTAAAAATTAATCAAAACACGCTTCATCGGAGTTCAAGGCGACAACAAAAAACGAACGACCATAAAGCTTGATCGGTGTGAAAACGTATATCTTTATCGCTTTCGAACCGGTAAGTTTTCCTCTATTGAACTCATCTTACTTATTTTATGGGTTTACTTTGGTTCATTGGTTGTATACGTGAATATGAAATTCGATAATGATGCAGAGGCAAGAGAGAGGCGTTGGTGGCTAGGTTTTTCTAGAAAGAGAGTAAAAAATTAAGGTTTTTAGAGAGAGAGGAGGTAGAATGTGGTGGTTGCTGTGGTGGTCATGTTGTAGTGAAGGTGGTGTGCGGCGAAAATGGGGTGGTGCTATGGTAGAGAGATTGTAGACAGAGTAGAGGGATAGTGTGACACACATGACACACACACACAGAGAATGGATAGAAACAGAGGCTACTGGTGGAGGAGGAGGTGATGGGTCTGTGTCAATATAACCCAAATAAGTTTCCTACCATTTTAATTTAATAATTGTTCTCAACGATGGCGGTGGCTGAGTTTTGTGATTGCATTTTAGTGGGGGATAGGGTTATGGAGATTTGTGTTGGTAAGTAAGGAGAAAGAAGGGGATGGAACAAATGTATGGTGGAGATAGCTCTTAGGGTGTTTATTAAGTAACAATTTTTTTCTTAGGTTTAATCACTAATTCGACTCATTTAGATAACTTTTGTGAATTGCCACCATATTCAGTCTTACATGCAAGTGGCTATTCGTTTTATTTTGTTTTTACAGCATTGGGATAAAGGGTTAAATTTGTTCTTTATAACTTTTGATAAATTTTGTTTTAGTAGTAAATTGAGATATATTTTAAGCTTCGTTTTAATAGTTTTATGAATATGTCACAATATGTTATATAAAATTTAGGAAAAGCTTTCAAAATATTATTATTTATTAATAATATTGACTAATTTTGTGCCGTTTACAAAACATCCCATACCGCCTAAGACTACCGCCCCCAGGGCGTTTTCATCTTTTTTTAGCTTTGGCGTGGAACTTTTAACATTCAATAAAAAAGAAACCTAAAACTAAAATATTTTAAAAAATAAGATAAAAAAACTGTTATGAAGATAGCGTGGATAACGACAGTCCGATTTTATATGAAATGTACATATTAAGGCTTCAAAGGTCCACCAAGCGCTACTAATATATGTATATATTAAGACGACATGTGTCCATAACCATAACGTTGATATCATAATTTCGCCGCCGCAACGCGCGGCCAACGGGAACGTCCTAGTTGTAGTTGAATATTGAAGTGATACTTTTTTCCACATGTGTCAAATATATTTTATAAGTTTATTAATTGAAGAAAATAAACTCAAAATATAAATTCTTTTTATTAAAACTTTAACTCAAGTTGAAATATTCAGCAGATACAATCTAACAAAAAGTATATGCAGTTATTACTATAGTTAGGATGTTAATCACATCACAAAACACCTACATCCATAGGACCATAATAATATGATCCATATATGATCTCTTTAATCTCAACTAGGGTGGCAAGATTACAAGTTTTGTCTTATTCATATACTTTTCATTTACAAACCTAACACTTTTGTTTGTTAATCCCCCAGCAAATTAGGCTTGTATGGCCTACATTTATCATATTATAATTTATACTTGCACAAGTTGAGATGTAAAACCCGCAAACAACTAGAAAAAATAAAAACTTATATGAAATGAATCCACATTTTCAAACTTAATTATAACTGAGAGTTTACGAACAGGTTAAACTGGTGTCTAGTCTAGATCAAAACAAATCGGTTGGCTTAGTTCATTTTATATAGTTTGGCACACAATCTACGGTTGAAAAAACATATTTTAAGGTTCGGCGTAAGGTTTATGTATTGGAACTGGTCATGTAAACCAAATAGTTTAACTTTTCTTTTTAATTTTGAATATGCAATTATGTATAAATTTATAGCTTCGCTTACGGCTGTGCGCATATAATGTATATATGTGTGGTCTCGGGGGGACAAAAGTAAAGTTGCACTAATTTTAATGTTATTTTACTAATTTCGTGAAAATAACATTAAAAACGATGGATGGTTAATCATGCATCATGTGGTGGCGTTGATAGCCAAAAGTCAAGGGGTTACATGCACCAATCGTGCTTGTCCCGATTGCTAAGTGTTATGTGTCTTATGTCCAAGGCTTGATACAAAGCCACTATCAAGCCGAGGGTCTCACTGGAAGCAGCCTCTCTATTCACACGGGGTAGAGGTAAGGCTGTCTACATCTTACCCTCCTCAGACCCTACCATAGTTTTTCTATTGGTGGGATTAACTGAGTATGATGATGATGATGAATTTATAAGGAATGTATCATCACCATAAAGGCATTGACCATCATCTTAAAGATATTGACCAAGACTTGACCAAGACTTTGCATAATCTTAGCTTAGTCAATTCTAATTGTAATTATGTAATTAAGTGTATCCCTTAGTATTAGCCTTTTCCTTATTGTAAATCCTCTATATAAGAGTCTTGTAATTCTCCATTGATCAATACAATTTCAATACAAAAACAACTTTGTTTATATGGTATCAAGAGCCTAAAAGCTCCCTTGAACCATCTTCGATCTCAACCTACTCGACAGACACCTTCTGTCCGCATTCTACCTTTTTTTTCGATTAACCATGGCCAAACAAATCACCCACATTACCGCCACCACAACCCGAAACCAAGGGCCACCTCGAACTACCAATACCAACACTCGCCCGACTCACAACAATAACACCTATTGCTACTATTGTAACATTCTCGGACATGACACTAAAGATTGTTGCAAACTTAGTCGCTTCCTAAGAGAACACAATGTCTCGCCTCATCCTCTAAATCAGCATTCAAATGCTATGACCCTACTAGTCACAAACTATACCACTCTCGCCACGTTGAATTTATCCCACATATTTTTCCATCTCAAAACACCAACCTCCAACCTAAACACATGTCATTTGACTCCTTCCTATCCATATACTAATCACCCCAATCAACCTCCTCTTTTAACCAACCCACTCTAGACCCAAACATCTTGCATCATCCAACCCCTACTCCACAACCCACATCACCCGAAGCCCAAACCCCTATCCCTCCACAAACCCACGGCCCACCAAGCCTTGAAAGATCCAGATTGGCGCCATGCTATGGATCTTGAGTATAATGCTCTCATTCATAACAACACTTGGGAACTTGTCCCTCACACAACCCAAACTCCCATTGGTTGCAAATGGGTATTCCAAATCAAACGCAAACCCGACGGCACGATTGACAAGTACAACATCACTTGCTACCTCTTTGTGTAAGTTGACGACATTGTCCTCACCGGCAATCACAATCCATTTATGGATTCCTTTGTTCAAGCCCTAAGCAACCAATTCTCTATCAAAGACTTAGGCCCTCTCCATCATTTTCTAGGAATCGAAGTTATTCCTACGCCTCATGGTCTATTTCTTTCCCAACATCGCCACATTCAAGATATTCTTACCACCTTTAAAATGTATGGTGCAAAAGAGGTTCTCACTCCTTTAAGCACTTCCGACTCTCTTTCTTCCCTTGACTCCACTCCCCCAGTCGATCCCACTCCCTACCGCCAACTTGTAGGCACTTTGCAGTATCTTGCCTTCACACGTCCCGACATCTCCTTTGCCGTCAATAAATTATCTCAATTCATGCACTTACCTAAACAATCATACTGGCAAGCTCTCAAACGGGTACTCCGCTATTTGAAAGGAACGGTCCATCATGGGTTGTTCTTGCAACGCAATACTAACCTAAACTTGCAGGCTTTTTCAGACTCGGACTGGGGTGGTATTAATGATGGGGGACGGTCCACTACAGCATATCTCATATATCTTGGGTCCAATATCATCTCTTGGAAATCTGCTAGACAAAAAACGGTCTCTAGATCATCTACCGAAGCTGAGTACAAAGCACTCGCTAATGCTGCGGCTGAACTCTCATGGGTTAAAAATTTACTTGGTGAACTCGGGCTCCCAATTAAGAGCACCCCATCGCTTTACTGTGACAACACCAGAGCTACTTTTGTATGTGCGAATACTGTATACCATTCCCGCATGAAACACATCGCTCTGGACTATCACTTTCTACGGGAACAAGTCAATTCCGGGCAACTCAAAGTTCTTCATGTCAGCTCTAAGGATCAACTCGCGGATGTACTCACCAAACCGCTTGCACGTGCACCCTTTCTATATTTTCGGTCCAAGATTGGAGTCTCCAACGGATCCTCCATCTTGCGGGGGCGTATAAGGAATGTATCATCACCATAAAGGCATTGACCATCATCTTAAAGATATTGACCAAGACTTGACCAAGACTTTGCATAATCTTAGCTTAGTCAATTTTAATTGTAATTATGTAATTAAGTGTATCCCTTAGTATTAGCCTTTTCCTTATTTTAATCCTCTATATAAGAGTCTTGTAATTCTCCATTGATCAATACAATTTCAATACAAAAACAACTTTGTTTATAGAATTATGTATAAATTTAATCAGTTTAAAAAAATGCTGCAAACTAATGATCTTGAAAAAATGGGTCAAAACTAATCCATCCTAACCGGTTTGGGTTCTCATTTTAAAAGTGTAGTTACCGGTTCAACTCATATATTAATTTGTAACAGACTGAATTATACCATTAGTGCCACTATATGTCTATTAGCCAACTAAGGACTTTAAGATGGAAATGGGAGTGGAACGAAACTGGTTGTGGCATCCATAGACATAATTCATGGTCATTATTGCTCAATAATAATGATGGCAAAATAGCCCCACTAAATCACATGTCCTAGAAAAGTAGAACCTAGAAAAGAAGATAAACGAGATTATGAATGCGTTATAGTGACCGGTTAGTAATATCAATAACCGACAAAATAAATTGAAGCAAAAGAAAGACAAGAATAAATTGTTCTATTAGCATGAGGGGAGTCGTCTACTCAATCACACACCCGACTTGTGTCAACCCAAAACAAGTGTAATTACAATTGAAGGAACGGTGTACCCCTTAGAACTCGTTGTGCTCGAGTGGTACTCGGGCCCTCCGAGTTATCGACCCTACCATGGGCGGCTTTGGCCCAAGCCGGGGAGGCCATCCGGCTTGGGCCTATTTTTATTGGAGGCACAATGTTTTTTAAAAAAGTTTCTATATATGTATGTATTTTTAAAATAGAAAACTCATTTACCCTTAAACGTTGGGCCCGATAATAATCAATTTAAAACTTAAACATTATTAACTCAAACCCCATAAAATTTATAAGACCAATGCCTATTTAACCTACTAAATAAAAAAAATAAAAAAACAACGCTTTTTCTGTTCAGTTTTGAACTTATTTAACACATCACAAAAATTTAGCGACCCTATAGATGTTTTGGAGCATATGAAATATAAAAGAAGAATGTTATTTCCCAAATGCATGCATTGCATATATAATGTTATTGACCATTGCAATCACGATACAACAACAACAACCATACCCAGTAAGTCCCACAAATAGAAATACTATTGTAGGGTCTGGGGAGGGTGAGATGTAGGCAAACCTTACCCCCATTCCTAGGGATAGAGAGGCTGATTCCAAGAAGACCCCCGGCTCTAAACAGGAAAGACTGGGTATATATAAAATAAAGACTACCAAGTACCAACACTCTAGTAAGTGGTGAAAATAATAATAATAATAATAATAATAATAATAATAATAATAATAATAATAATAATAATAACAATAATTACAATAATAACATGACAGACAAGGGAACATATATAACATGGTACACAAACATATATGCAAGCATTGTTACTAACACAAAACAAGTCCAACGGAAAGGTGGACAGACCCTAAGTATCCTTAGCTTTAATTCTACGTCTCCTCGAACTCCTATCTTGGACCATGTCCTCAGAGAGGTGCAACTCTATCAGATCGTGTTCAATACGCTTTTCCCTGGTCAACTTAGGTCTACCTCTACTCCTCCTACCCTCAACAGTCAGCGCTTCCACTACTCTAACTATCGCTGACGTCTGCCTTCTCCTCATTGCAATCACGATGACATTTGCATAAAGGAGCCTTTTAAAATTAAAGTTGTTGAAATCATACTTACGATCCACAATGTCCCAAGAAAGACATGTATAAAGTGCGAAGAGTTGATCCACCAATTTGCTAGCAAGAATACTAGGAGAGCTTAACGAATAGTCGGTTAGATACTAGTCTATTACGGTATGTAATTTCACTCATTTTAATGCTATTATTTTGCAATTGTTTATTGCTATAGTATTGATCAACATAACATATAGTTAAATTATTTAACTCATTAAAGATTAAGGGGCATATTTTTTAACGGATCGGATATGGCACGTAAATCCTCATGGACGCCTCTGGACCCTGCATTCCCCTTACAAATCACATTACTTCCATCATCCATGAAAAGATTCATGCCTTAACCATCCATATGTGAAGTTTTGTGATGTCTTGTAACTTGTACGCTGTGTTCTCGAGTTTCATTTAACAATGGAAAAGAAAGAATTTGAAATGATGCTTGAAAAAAATCGTATTCCATAGTTTTTTTAAGAAGAGAAACGGAGGAAAATGGAATGAAAAATTTTCCTTCTTTTCCTTCATATCTCATCCTTCCAAATTGGAGAGATTTGGAAGGAAATGATTTTTCAAACATAAAATCCTTCATTTTCTTTTCATTTCCTTTAAACTCGGGAACACGATAGTTAATTAAATCTTTTCTTTCCACTCGCTTTCTTTTCTCTCCGTAATTCTCTTTCTTTTCTTTTCCTTGGTTTGTTTAACTCGGGAACATGGCAGTTAGGACTTCACCGGAGAATATTGCATCATTGTATCAGTATTACGGTCATTAGTTCTAGCATTTTGCGCTGTCACTTTTTTGACACAACTGTTGAAAGTTAATCCTAAAATCCATATGTGTTGAAAGTTGAAGGGGTAATACGAAAGAGTTTAACTAATTAGTATGAAGTTTAGAACTAAGTAGTTAATATCGGCGCTATCTCGGTGCTATAGCGGTATAATCTCGGTTACCGGCCTTAAAGGCTTATATCGGTCCCAAATCTCGGTGATTATATCAGTGCCAATAATATCGGCCAATATGGCCGATATATCGGCTGATATACATATCCTAAATATCGACCATATCACTGAAAATATTAGTTTCTTTTTGTTAGACACATTTCAGATGTAGATGAAGGTTTCAGGATGATTATTTGATCGTGGATGAAGAAGAGAGTTGAATATTAAGGTTTATACTTGACCAGATATGTGAATTAAGAGGATATGCACTTGAATGAGTCTTTAGCCTGCAGTAGCAATGGAGTCTTGGCAACCATGAAATAGTTTTGATGATTGGAGAAGATGATGGAGGCTACAGTAAAAGTTTTATGGTTTTGGCCCTTTATTTTATAATAAAGAAACTTTACATTATTACCCTTAAACTTTAAATATTATAATATTTAACCTAAAACTATTATCATATGTCTGGTTTAGGTTTAAAACTTTAATATTTTGGCATATTAACTCTTATCTTTAAAAAAATTAAAAACTATATATTATTTACCTTGGCGATATCCCACCGATATCTTACCACGATAACCGATATCTCAAATATCGATGCTTAACCGATAACCGATATTTTACCGCATTAACTGCTTAGGTTTAAAATTATCTAGTTTGATTTAATTAGCAGAGATAATTATGTTAAGTTAGATTTAATTAGTAGATATAATGATGTATGGTTAGTATTAGATTATAATTGCTAGAAGTATTTGAGTAGGATTAGCATGGTTATTTTAGTATAAATAGGGATCTAGCATATTGTTTTTATTTATCCATTTTCTTTGTAAGTTTGTTTGTTCGTATGGTTGAATAAGAAACAGTCGCCAGTTCGTCCTCTCAAATATCTCGCGTTTGTCTTTGATCCGATTGTCTAGACCAACAACCCTGTACTCTTCTTAGTCCTTGGGAATGCAAGTGTCAAAGACCAAACATTCACAAATCTCACAACATGACCATAAATCTTCAAACTTTGATGTTGAATGGAGATATTTAGAAAAAGCTTTAGATATTCACAACAAACCATCTTGGATTGTGTTGCAAATCCAGGTGGGATGAGTAATCAGATCGGCCCAAAGTGTTAGACGGAGCTCCACTAGCTGCATCACTTGCCGTTAAAAAAAATGATATTTAAAACTTTTTAGATATGTCTAATAGCAAAATCCATAGGAAATGATATACATGATGTAGAATGGTTCAACAACATTGTTATACGAAACTTTGATAAAAACGAATTTGAAAAACCAAAGTTTTTTAATTAACAACATTGTAAATAAATCCATAATGATAAAAAGAATTTAAAAACCCAACTTTTTAAGTATCCAACTTTCAAACTTGAATCAATTTGCTGGAGAGACATCGTGTTTTCTACTTTTGTGGCATTGTGCTTAAGGAGAAGTAACCAAGTAATTAGAGAATTACTTGATAAATTTATATTTTAAGTTTGGGATTTGGAAAGCACATTACTAAGATCAAACGTCGAAAAGGAAATCGGAGGAGTTAAGATGGTTGACTTACGGCACTAATCCACGACTTTTTACGTAACAGGAGCCATTAAAAAGGAGCTAGAGCTCATGAACCATTAGTGTCAGTGTTATGACTGCTGCTAATTAGATGAAACTTGACCAAAGAATTGAAAAGTAAGAGTTACTGTAAGATAATTTAAAGGCCTATATCTTGGATAGATTATGTAATCATACTACATGTAACATGTTGCACATGTTTTCTTACAGTGGACATGAGCGTTTTCTCCTGTTTTACAGTAGTTTTGTATTCATCAGCCCCGGTTGGACCGCATATTTGTCATGCCTTCTGTACAAATTTCCAAAACAATAGCATTTTATGTTTCGCATTTTGAATCTGTATTTACTTACTTTTACCAAGTATACGTACGTACAAATACTTGGCAATATCAAAGTATTTTGTATCAATCAAACCCCGCCTAAACATAAATTACTCACTTATGTTTTACCAAATCTTGCCACCCCTAAGAGAAGAAAAAAGTTGTGGAAACAACATAACAATGTTCACCTTTCGAAAATCATAACATTAAATGTATCACTTCTTGAGCTTGTTTATCCAAGTCTTGTTGCTATGACAACATACAGAATGCAAGGACACCCATTACAAGGGCGGTATAGTAAATCATAAAATATCCATACACCACTGCCGGATGTTACTAAGATTGCAGTTTCTTCTTGTAATCCTGGAATGTGCCACTAAAGGGCGTCACCCTGCCTTCCGACACTGCCCACAACTGGTCAACACTACCCGAAATCAGATGCTCGTCGTGACTTACCTGCAAGTTGTACAAACATTTGTGACAAAGGTATCAGATCAAACATCATATTCCTCGGTTCTTCATTTTAATTGTGGTTTTCAATCATTTGAAATTTTTGTTCTTCTTATGTTATTTAAATGGAATCCGGATCCACATAACAAAATGTTTAGATAAATAAACACGGTTGACCCGACTATTTATTTGTTCATTTCATATTTGTACTCTAGCCGTTACGTTAATGGGACCCACAATCACGTCTTCACTCATCTCACGTCATATTAGTGCGACTTGTAAAATGAAAGGGTTAAATAGCTCAGAAGTTAAGATCTAGTTACCATCAGAACTCCTCCTTGGAAGATAACAAGACCCTGTATTAATGCTTCCACTGCATCCAAATCCTGCATTTCAACACAAATATCGTTAAACATCCGATCATGTGTTAGTAATTCTAATTTTTTTACTAGTAAACCAGCATCACACTGTAAAGGTGCTAACCAATCACCTAGTGTTCTCTAATCACAGAAAGTATTAAGTGTTTCTAGAACGAAACCTAAACTAACAAAATGTCTCTTTATCCAGCTTCAAAGAAAGGGTATTTTAAGTAATCAAATCATTTAAGTACCATATTGGATGATTCGGATGATCCACCACATATATAAATAATTAAAAAGTTGATGATAATGCACCGCGATATCCCACAGGCACAATGATGGTGGCACAAAGTGAGGTATGCATATAAATGGTTTTACAATTTTAATATAGTATAAAAGGGGGGACAACAAACCACTGGTCAACTGAATAATAACCACAGAACCATCTAAAGGTTTGAATATGAAGCATATTAAAAAAAAAAAAGAAGAAGAACAATGATATAGACTTACAAGATGATTTGACGGCTCATCCAGCAGTATGATGTGAGGCTTTTTAAACGTTATCTTTGCAAATGCAACCCTACTTTTCTGACCACCTGAGACACCACTAACAACAGTGAGGCCTAAGCTGTGTGTTTTAAGGTGGATTTAGCACCACAAATTAAAAGTTTATATAGTGAAAGCAATATGCTCCACGCACCCACCAAAGATTTCATATATATAAAATAAAGAAAAGTATTAAACGAACGTATGTACCAGACAAGGTGTACATTGGTTGAAGAGCCAGATTCCCAGTTACACCAAAAGAACCTAAGTGGCCTCGAAGCTTTTGTTCAGGCACTCCCTGTGGTAGCCAAAAATCGTAAATTAATACTACTATACACAAAATTTAATTACAGTTATACTATAGCATGTAAACTGCAAATAAAAAAAGAAAACGCAAGTAAAAAATGAAAAAGATAAACAAAAACTGATATATAGGAACTCACTGGGAAGCAACGCATCATATACAAAAGTGGATTGGAGGTGAGGTCAAGTCCATCCACGTGATGCTGACTAAAGACAGCAATACGAACCTGTACGAGGAATTAACACCCAATCAGATGAACAATATTACAATCTAGAAGAAAAAAGGTAAAAATAACGGGAATAGGATTTTCATTAATCAAAACCAGAGCAACTCTTTATCATATTCATGTTCACCTTAGCCGAACGGAAAACTGTTCCTGAGGTTGGTTGAAGGTCCCCTGAAATCAACTTGAGTATAGTGGACTTACCAATACCATTAGGACCGACCACTGAAAAGAAATTTGCATACCACAGTTAGATACCGGAACGAAAATGCAATATCAAGGCTAAAATATATGAAAGCAACTATTTTGATACTGCCATCAAAACAGATAAAGGCATACTTAATGAAAAACCATAAAGATTTATTAATATTAAGTATCAAAATTATAATACACACACATGATATAGGTGTTTGTGTGTAGAGGTTTAGATAATAAATATACAAACATGCATACGCACCATAGTTGTTAAAATCCATCGCCTCTTGCGCCTAGGCCCATTTTTTAGGCGAGGCGATGCATTTGCGCTTTGAGTCGAGGAAATTGCGCTTTAATTCTCCTAGTCATGGTTTAGGCGCAGATTTCAGCTAGATTCCCAAATTCCAGAGAGTTTCCAGCCAAATTCGTTAAATTATGTCTAGATTTCAGCCAGATTTCTACTATTATCTAAGTAACACTACTTCTATACACTAATAGATCAATATTTGAAAACTTTTTATACAAACTAGATGAAAAATAGTATTATTTTAATATATTTTTACTTATTTTCTTGTTCGCTTTTTTTATCTCATGCCCTCACTTTTTTGCGCCTCGCGCCTAGGCCCCAGGCAAGGCCTATGCGGCTTGAGTACGCCTAGCGCCTTTGATAACTATGATACGCACAGATGTATGGAGTATGCACAAGCTCAAGTACATATGTACATGATGTATACATACATTTAACTAAATACACACAGAACTAGAAAATAAAAAAAATTAAAAATAAAAACTTTATAGCATTATCCTTACTTGCTACACGACTGTCCAAATCTATCCCAAAGTTCAGATTCTTGAACAGTATTGGGCCTCCGGGGTAGCCAAATGAAGCATCACTGCCATCACATTTAAAAAACAAGAACTTATTATTGAAAGGCTCATTGTTACTCAGATGGCATTAGACTTTTGATATACAGATTACACTAGTTTTTTGCACACAGATGACAACAGTGACCCATGTAACCAGTTAATAAAGAATAAGAAGGCAGATTGGTCCTCAATGAATAATTCCCTGACAATAATGAAAGACAAAGCATTCAGAGCTAAAACAACTACTTCCATACAACAAACCTGAAACTTATTATTGGTGGGCCAGGTCTATCATCTGGTGTAGGAAAATCAAACTTGTAACTGCATACACAAAACAAACACACACCAAGTTAGAATAGCCGAGATATAATCGATAGTCATTAGTTAGCGATATAAACCCATAGAGTGGCAAAACGTCAGGATGGCTGGGCTGGGTAACGTGTCCAACATGTAGTTTTTGTACAGGTCAAAACAAGTTGGGTCAACCAGAACACTTTTTGTCTAAAAGTTCAATTGTTTATAAACAGTAAAGCGTTTCAATTGTGAATACAAAAATTGTATTATGTCACCTTATCTAGTCTTTTGGATAAGATGATTGAGGGGGTTTGTGCATTAAAAAAAACACTTTGGGTGACTTTCAACTCTTTAATCACATTTCCTTGTTTATCTTTACCAGTTTGATTCGTTAGAGAGTAAGTATTAACCCGAATTGACCCATTCATAAGTAAACGGGTCGAAATTGCCACCTCTGTTTAGAGCATTTACACATTAGCAAACACAATTATATCAAAAAGGAAGCAGTGGTACACACTCTGGATCATTCACGACTTCATCAACATGTCCTAAGCGATCCAGCGCCTGAGAATTAGTTAAATTGGGAATGCAAAATTACAACATATAACTTAGTAATTGATATTTAAATAGGTGTGGACGTGTGGTAACTTTAATAGAATCCTACCTTAATTCTAGATTGAACAAGAGAAGCACGTTTCGCATTGTATCGAAATTTATCGATGAAAGCCTGCAACAATAGAGATAATGAGTGTTAATTCCGCATAATATAATTCTTCACTACAGAATCGGCATGGTTGTTTAGTTCTTTTTCCAAACAAATTTGGAATGAAAAATGTTGTGCCACTGGCTATTCGGCAAACGGTTACCTGTATAGATGCAATGCAGTTATGCAGTATAACAAGAAACAGGGCTGTCCTCAAGAATCTTTACTTTTGGGACCGGAGCAAGTAGAAAAAACAACCCATATTGGCCCAATTTTAAATGGGTTTAAAGTTTAAACTTTACAAATGGGTATAAAAGAGTTATAGGCTTAATTTAAAAGTGGTTTTAGTGTTTAATGGGCTTAAAATAAATAAAATGTTAATGGGTTTAAGTGTTTAACAAGGTATATAGACTTCCCTTTTCTTTAAAAAAAAAAAAAAAAGAGTGAGTGAGTGAGTGTATGTGTGTATATTATGGCCCCCCAGAGGGATCGGGCCCAGACGGCTCTGACAAGAAAGAACACTACCCTATATTCCGTCTAAAATCAACATAATTAACTATGAAGCTTATTTATGATAAAAATAGCACAATCAAAACCTGCATATGTTCTCTTGAACGCTCATTTGATTCAAACGCTTTCTGTTGATTTTTAAGATGTTCTGCTCGTGTTCTTTCAAATGTATCGTAATCTCCTTTGTATGCAGTCAGCTTCTGGTTTTGAAGGTACAAAATATCTGTGACTACCTGCAAGACAAAACAAACAATGTATATACCAAAGGATGTCACCAAATAATTAAATACAGATTAGCCAAAATGTTACCGTATTCAAAAATTCCCTAGCATGAGAAACAACAATAAATGTTTTTGGCCATTTAGTAAGATAAGCTTCCAGCCACAGCACTGCATGAAGATCAAGATGATTCTGCACATAAAAGAAGATGTTACTTTGTGATATTTTATACTGCCTAAAAGAATATTAAGGGGGTCTTGTGTGGCAAACCGTAGGTTCGTCAAGTAATAAAAGATCCGGCTCAATGAAAAGAGCACGAGCAAGAGCTATTCTCATTCTCCAACCTCCAGAAAAAGCCCTTGTTGGCTTCTTTTGCATCTCTGGTGTGAAACTGAGACCCTGAAATTCTCATAGTTGGTGAGATATTGACATTTCATTGATAAAATCAAGGAACAAGAAGACTTATATTTTACAACAAAAAATTAAAACAACTCAACATAAAACTCAGCTCTAATTACTACATTCAGATCAGAGTAAAAGTCTAGACCATAGTGAGCTGTTTAATTATTAAGGTGTTAGAGGGAGTAGGAACTGACCGCAAGAATAGAAGCAGCACGAGCCTCTGCAGAATATGCATCAATGAACTCTAGCCTTTTATATATCGCTTCCAGCTTTTGTGCAATTCCATCATTGTCATTTACCAAAGTCGGGTCCTTTTTTGCTTCAGCATCCAGCTCAGCATCTCTCTGAAATTATTATAACATTTCGCATTTTTCAGAAGAAAACACGACAAATATTAGTCACATGTTTTTAGTCACATGTTTCTCCATGTTCACACATATAAGTGAGAAAGAAAAGGATAAAATGAGCAATGGAGTAAAGACCTGTATTTTTAGTAAACGGGCTTCTTCTCCGAAAAGTTGTGTTCTCTCAACATCAGAATTAAGAACACATTGTAACGCTGATGTGTCATCACCAACAACTTCCTGCTCTACATGCAATATCTGACAGTTTTTAGGAATACCTTCAATGGCATGCATAGCCATATACCTTAGAAAAGTAGTTTTCCCGGTACCGTTCCTACCAACGAGACCTATGAAATTGGTAGCACATCATAATGTCATCACTTGCGTTAATCCGAAAGAAACAAAAATGTACACCATAGTTGTTAAAAGCCATCGCCTCTTGCGCCTAGGCCCCTTTTCAGGCAAGGCGAGGCAATTGTGCTTTAATTCTCTAGGTGATGGCTTTGGGGGCCAAATCCGGAGAGATTCCAAAATTCCGGAGAGTTTCCAGCCAAATTCTCTAAATGATGGCTAGATTCCAGCCAGATTTCCAGTTTTATATATGGAAAACTACTTTTATACACTAATATTTTAACACTTTTTGTACTAATTAGATTATATCAAATTTTATATAATAGCTTTTGTTTATTTTTTCTGAAGCATAAGATCATTTTTCAAATAAATAATATATTGACTTTTTTTTATTGTTCCTTTTTAATCTAAGACCCAAACTTTTTTTGCGTCTTGCGCCTAGGCGCTAGGCGAGGCCTATGTGCCTTGAGTGCGCCTAGCACCTTTGATAACTATGATGTACACTTCTTGATAGATTCTTATTGAAAAACAAAGATGCATGATACATACATACACATGTGAAAAAGAAAATATAGATACAAGGGAACATTG
The DNA here is from genome assembly GCA_030844895.1 of Ambrosia x helenae. NCBI lineage: Eukaryota > Viridiplantae > Streptophyta > Magnoliopsida > Asterales > Asteraceae > Ambrosia > Ambrosia x helenae. Next base: position 38,765,459 of record CM061228.1, on the reverse strand, counting down.
CATAGAATAAATAATACTATCAGAGATTCAGAATAGAGCAGACGATAATTAAATTCATTTTCATGTATTTTAACATCATCATCATCATCATCATACTCAGTTAATCCCACCTATAGCAAAGCTAAGGTAGGGTTTGAGGAGGGTAAGATGTAGACAGCCTTACCTCTACCCCTAAGAATAGAGAGGCTGCTTCCAGTGAGACCCCCGGCTCGATGTGGTTTGGTATCAAGCCTTGGACATAAGGCACATAACACTTAGCAGTCGGGACAAACCCGATCAGTGCATGTACTCCTTTGTCTTTTAGCTATCCACGCCACCACATGATGCATGATTACCCGTCCGTCGTTTTTAACGTTATTTTCACGAAATTAGTAAAATAACATTAAAACTAGTGCAACTTTACTTTTGCCCCCCAAGTGCCACACATATATACATTATATGCGCACAACGTAAGTGGGGCGTACATTTTCATGTATTTTAACATGTCTTTAAATAAAAATAAGACTCACCATAGTGCCGCCCGAAAGAAAGTGTAACAGTACAATCAACAATAAGTTCACGTCCACCAACGGACACATTAAAGTTCTCCATATGAATATCCCTAACTGTAGATCCTTCAGCACTATTGTCATGGTTTACAGATACAACAGGCATTCCTGCTTTTGCTGCTTCCATTTCTGCTACATGCATCTGGTATTCCATCTGATCAACAAAAAAATATACATGAGAACCCAAATATAAACCTATAAACCTAGCACATTCCTTGGATCTAACACAGATAGCAAGTTATTGTACAAACATGTGCAAGAGAGTATTCTCTATTTAACTGAACTGAGAACATATGTATCCAGTGATCAATGGTCTCGTCTTGATCACACATAAGCCTCTATAACATGTTGGCCCAACTGAATTATCACATATAAGCCTCAACAGGTGTACTACTCCTTGGTCAACAAATATAATTACTTTAACGAACCTAACAAGCATGGACCCAGATACCCACACACAGAAACACAGATATATACACAGACATATATTTGTGTGTTTTGTTGAAACTCACCTCTCTTTGACGCTCATCCTTCCTCTTCCTCCTTTCAAGCTTGATTTTGTCACGTTCAGTAAGTAAAGGACCATCAACTGGCTCGGGCTTCTTTTTTGTGGTTTTCACTTCATCCATTCCCTCATTCATTCTAAATGGTGTAGCAAGGCTTCTAACAGCGGGCTTTACTTTGATTAAACCATGCTTTCCAAATTTCTCTGACAGTCTGCCACAAACCTACAAAATTGTTTATATACATACATTAATGAAGCATTTATACATACGCATATATCACCAAACACAGAAATATATTTTCTGTGGATTATATGCTTCACTTAGAAGATCTTTCTAGTAAGTTGCATACAAAATGTATCACAATTTCTACGCATAACTTGGTCAAACATATTCTTAAAATGAACTTAGAAGCTTGTAAAAATTACATTAATGGGGATTTTGAACTGTTGATATTAATAAACAGTAGCCCCCATGCGGTGTGCACATATAATGTATACATGTGTGGCCATCGGGGGGCAAAAGTAAACTGCACTAATTTTAACGTTATTTTACTAATTTGGTAAAATAACGTTAAAAGCGATGGACGGTTAATCATGCATCATGTGGTGGCGTTGATAGCCTAAAGACCAAAGTTTAAAAGAACGGAAACGAGCCTCGAGGCGTTTTCCCTTCGCCTCATGAGGCGTAAACCTCGAGGCGAACCGAGGAGTAAGCTCGAGGCGCAGTCAAAAAATAGATATGAAAATTAGTGTCTATAAAAAATAAAATACTTGACCTAGAAAAGTCTAAAACATCAAAAACACACATCAAAAATAAAATAATTGACCCAAAAAGTCTAAAACACCAAAAAAAAAAAAAAAACACATCAAAAACACCCTAAACCACCCGAGGCGCACCTGAGGCGCACATTTTCTTAGCGCCTGGCGTATGTACAATCTGAACCCCATGAGGCGCGCCTCAGACTCGTTTTCTTAGAGTTTCGCCTCAAGGCGCACCTCGAGGCGTACGCCTCACCCGTTTTTGTAAACCATGCTAAAGACAATGGGGTATATGCATCAATCGGCCTCTGTTCCGATTGTTGATTGTTATGCCTTATGTCCAAAGCTTGATGCAAAACTACTATCGAGCCAGGGGTCTCACCGATGCAGCCTCTCTATTCCTACGGGGTAGAGGCAAGGCTGTCTACATCTTACTCTCTTCAAACACTACCTTAGCTTAGCAAATAGAGAACTAATTTGATTTGGGAGAGGCAGAATATAGTGTTATCTATTATTGGGTTTTTGTTAGTAATCATCAAGTTTAAAAGTACGGAATCGTGCCTCGAGGCGTTTTCCATTTGCCTCACGAGGCGTACGCCTAGAGGCGAACCAAGGCGTAAGCTCGAGGCGGAATTAAAAAATCTATACAAATATTATATATATTATAAAAAATGAGATACTAACTAATTTCATCATTAGATTGACCAAAAACACACATAAAAAATACATGGAATGCTTGAAATTGACACAAAAGTCTAAAACATAAAAAACAAACATCCAAAACCCTTGAGGCGCCCTTGAGGCCCAGCTTTTGTTACCACCTTAGCCCTATGAGGCACACGTACAAAAAAACACCCTGAGGCGCCGCATCAGACTCATTTCTTACAAATCGCCTTGAGGCGCGCCTCGAGGCGTGCGCCTCACCCGTTTTTTTAAACCATTTTTTTCTCCATCAAAATCAACCAAACTGAAATTACTATCTCAGTAATGTCGGAAAAAGCAGTAAAACTAGAACTGCAGTTAAGTACTAAGTTTTCAAAAAGAATTGCAACATATTTTTGTGAAACAACAACTACAATAGTTTCCTTTCTTACAACAGGTTTGGAAGTAGAACATATTTCATGTAGGCAAGAGACAAATCAATAAAAAAATCATATATCCATGTAAACGAAGTAAAAAAACAATCAAAACAATAAGGCAAAACAAACCATATACAACAAGGAATGTCATCTTATATAGGGCTGTGCAAAGGGTCCGGAACCGACCCGACCTGACCCGGACCCACCAGAACCGTATACCCTTTTATTGTTAAAATTAGGAACCACGAACCGAACCTTAAAAGGCTATATGTGGTTCCGGGTCCTAAAGGTTCTGATGGGTCGGGTAAAGGGTCTAACCCTTCAGAACCTTTCAATGTACTAACCACTTTTAAAGGATTACATATTCCTATTCTTTTACCATGCTCGTAAAAGAATTCCTCCATATGATTCTAACAATAGCCCATGAGTTTCTTTTTTAAGTCACATTTCGTTTCTCGACTTATGTTTTCGTAACAATTTTGTCATTCTCATATCTCGAAACATTATGTGAATCTGTTATGTATACATCATAAATACACACGCACACACATACGCAACACAAAATACACATCAGAGCGACATACATAAATATTTACTTCAAATTTGGATATAATATATGTTATATAATATATCACATCTATGCATATATATCAAGCCGAAAAATATTTCAAGGAAAAATACATTGTTATTCTTATAAATAATATTTTTAATATTGTATTAACATGACATGAAATCGATTACAATAACATGTAGAAACGAATAGTTAAAAAACTAAAAGAGATTATTTTTTTAAATTTTAATTAAAATACAAACAGTTCTTGTGGTTCTTATATTAGAACCGTGGGTTTGGAACCGACCCGACCCGGAACCGGTAATTAATATAAATCTAGAACCGGAAACCGACCCGTAGATTTAAAAAGGTTCAGGTCTAAGGTTCTCGCGGGTCGGGTCCAAGGTTCCTGTGGGTCCGAACCATGAAATGCTCACCCCTAATCTTATATCTTCCCAAAGCCCAAGCTCATCCATAACTAAAGCATTAAACGACACCTCACTCGTGGAATCATAATCATATCATCTTTATTTCATTGTACACCCATAAGCTTGATCCATCAGATATTCCTAAAGTCATGAATATATAATTTCTTCTTGCAAATCCAAACCAAGGTACTATTCCTCCACTCATGATTCATCATACATATTACATCCTCTTTGTTAAGTGAGCATCCAGTCAATACTTCTACAAATATATATGTATAACTACCCCAATGAACTTCTTATAAAAAGAAACCACTTGTATATGCACTGTGCAGTTTAAGCTGATTAATCATTTCCTTATCCCTAACTGCTGATTACTTTCAAACACATTTTCTTAACAAACACAATAACGGAACAATTATATAACAAACCTAGCTCTGACAAAACAAAACAAATCTTATCATGTTAAACGCGTCAAAGACACGACACAATTAGTGCAAGTATCAAACATGAATATGACTCGTTTAACTACTACTTATCTCATCTCAATAACACAGTTGTATATTTTATGACCAAAGGAGAAATAACCAAGTCTGGCCTCCTAATTCTAATTACTTTAAAAAAAAAAAAAAATCACATGTACTTTTTATTAAACAGGTTTAATTGTGTTAAAGCAGCCATAGACGAGTCAATTACTACTTTATACAAGTGGCAGCCCAACTTGTTGCTCGTCTACCTTCTATTCTATTTTAAGGTAACTTGACAAGTTTTAGAAATAAATACTAGACATTATTACTTAAAAATATATATATATATATATATATAGGGGAGGGTTATCTTGAGAACGCTAAATATTGTGAGAACCGTGAGAACAAGTAAAAAAATCAATCAAAATCAATTTTTTTTTAATACAAACCTCATTATAATCATAATACAACATTAATAAATGAATTTTCTTTCCAAATAATTCACCTTTTCTTGCAAAAACACTTTCAAGTTAACTTTTTACACATGTGTAAATGAAACAGTTTACACATGTATAAACAGTAAATTTACACATGTGTAAAAACAAATTATTTTCGTATACATGTGAATTTTTACGCGTAAATTGTGTTTTTGGGATTGTCTTTTAGTAATAAAAACAAGTGTAAAAAGAAATTTTGAATTTGAATGGTTTTAGATGCCGTTCTCACGGTTCACACGAAATATAGGTGTTCTCAAATTAACTTTCCCCTATATATATATATATATATATATATATATATAACTAAATGACAGTACTTTTTATTAAACAGGTTTCATCGTGTCTTAAACAACAACAACAACAACAATAATAATAATAATAATAACAATAACAATAATAGCAAAAATCATACAGAATGACATTCAGAAAGGTCATCAACGCATCCAGAATCAACGAGGAGTTCTCCAATAGCATCAAAAGCACCTTCGCCATCGAATCCGAAGTCAAAATCTTCATCAGCGAGAACATTAACGATATAATCGATGATTGGCTGGTCCAGATCTTGTGCTCGTCGACCTAATACTTCGTGAACCACGTTGCTGGCTACTTCCGTCATTTTAGAGCAATTTATTCCGGTGACGGATACTGATTATCCGACTACTGAGATTGATAAAAATGTTAAACCCTTGAATATTGTTGGCTATAGCAGAAGGAAGAGTTGGGGATTTTTGGGCCGAAAGGAAGATGCTATATAATTTAATGGGCCAATCCAAAATATTTAAAGTGTTTCCAAGGCATGTTGTTATTGGAGTCGGCCCAAATTTTATTTTTCTCACTAATGATTTTTTTTAATAAATAGGGTTTTCACAATTATTTAGACCGGGCAACTTAAATAGACAGGAACTAGGGATGTGATTATGTGAACAAGCTAAATGGAGTCAGGTTGGGCTTACGCTCGAGCTTGAACTCGAACAAGTCAGCTCAGCTCGGCTTGTTTCTTTTATCGAGTTGAAAATTCCAGCTTGAGCTCAATGAATGGCTCGGTCTTTTTAAACAATTTCTTAACATTTTTAAAAGTTTTTTTCTCACATATTAATAAAATAAAAGGAGAAAAAAATATAGTAGTTTTTTTTTAATATGCAGAGGCGGATTCACTATAATATATGTATCATTTTTGTTTTTTCAATACTATCATATTATCAATTTTTATTTTAAGTGAGCCACAAGTTGAGCCAACCCTGGCTCAGGCTTTGCTTGTAACCTCACGAATTTTCCTATTTATTTTGCATTAAAATATTTCTCAATCCATGATATAAAGTCTAATTTATTTCTAAGTATTCTTATCTTTATCCGTGCACTCTATTTTTCTAAGTTCCTTTTATCATTGTACTAAAAAAAAAATCTTCAATTATGACATATGTCCTATCCTAATTCTATTTATAAAATCGTCATTTTATAAGACGGTGTTTTTATTTTCTAATTCAAACTAATGATTTTTTTTATTTCTTATTTAAAGCTAATCATTTTTCCAATTACATTTATAATCTCAAAACAAGAAGATATAAATTCATTTTAAAATAAGCCTTGAGTCAAGAGTCAAAGTCTTGACAACATAATTCTTGGAGTCAAAGTCTTAGTCATAGTCAAAGTCTTAGTCCTAGTCAAAGTCTTAGTCAAACAGTCAAAGTCTTAGTCAAATAGTCAATTCATCATAAAAACCTTACTTTATGGTGTTGACCAATTTTAATGGCTAATTGAATCCAAAAGTAGTATAAAAACCCACCTATGACGCATTATACTTTGCACCTCTAAATCGATTGTTTCAATCCGATTAAACTTTCCCTCATACCTTTCTTCTATAGTCTATTACTTCTACAATTGAAGCTTTGATTATAAGCTCTTGTAATTGGCGAATTGGAAGCTTGATATTCTTTCTTTTTCGTTCTTTTTATTTCTTCAATTTGGACTAGCTACGTTGTTGAGTCTTTGGGATTCGCCTCGCATACATTCACAACACTTAGAGGATAATTCACCTTAGCCAATGTGAGTTTACGTAACCATGTTTATGCAATTCTTCATACTTGCAACATTATACTTAAGCAATTCTACATGCATGTCTAGCTGTAAACTTTAATGCCTCATGAATTAGACAACAACAACAGTTTCAACGAGTTTCAACATTACATAATCATTAGCTATGGCCAAGCCGGCGATACTCAATAATAGATCTATTGGATTGACAATCCCACCCGGATACGTGTACCTCCTACATAGGTAGCGTGGGTGATTGTTATCGTTCCAACATATTAAGGTGAACCGTGGATGACGGGATGGACCTAAACTAGTCGGAGGTTTGATTATGTCGATTCAACATATCATGTTTATTCATGTAGACTTAAACTTACGATAGACATATGAATTGCTAAACTTTTATTCTTAAACTTAATTGCTTGACATGGCTTATGTATTCTCACCAATTTCTAGTTGACCCCCCCATTTTTCCAAACTCAACAGGAAATATTGATGCTTGAAGTCTAGAGCTAGCATGAGGAGTTATTTGAAGTTTTAAGTTTCATTTGTTTGTTTGATGTATTAGACATTTAATGTAATTCAATATTGTATTAAAGGATTATGTAAACATATGTATTACCATGAGCTACTGAGCAATCAACAGTACGTGACATCCCGATGTTTCCGCCATCAGTTGGGGTGTTACACTGCTCGTTTACAAAGGAGATTTTTTCGAGCCGGACTTTTTACGAGCGAGACATGATTTGTGAACTTTATGAACGACGCTAACCAGAACCATATATACGGCCGGTCCAATTGACCACTTGTAAGTCGTAGACTGTAACGGACTGTTGGACCGATGGTGATGTTTGAAGCAAAGACTAACGTGAGGTCCAAAAGTGGTCGGTGGGTATTGACGAGAACTAAAACATTTATACCAGTTAGACAAGTCACAATACAACATAATTTCCTTAAAGAGCAGCAACTAAATTCTGAATTTTCATGTTAATTCCTGCTTTGACTTTTTTTGGTAAAGTCAATTGTTCCTTATTGACCTGACAACTCGACAAGGTTGTCTCTAAGCCTACCAATGTTGGCCAATATGTAGAAAAGATGTGATTCCATTTGTAACTCCCAAACAAACACATTACATGGTCCACCAGCATTGATTACATCATCGGATCCATGGGCTGTCTTGACTTCCTAATTTCTGGATTGCGAACATGGCATATGACACATGGGTGTTGCAACATCTCCATACGAACCCAGTTACAAATCCATTATCTCACTCGTGTAACTCGCCCATGGTCTGACAATGGTTACCAATACACCTCTGTTACAATATTCAAGTTCGGCAAGCTACAAAGTAAAAACATTCACAGTTACAAAATCCAAACCTTCTTTGACTTTCCTGCTATGATCAAATAATTATACATCCCAGTAAAAACATTCACAACTCCAATCCTTTTTGACTTCCCTGCTATTCAAGACATTGACTCCTCATAATTTAGCTCATATATACTTAATTCTATCCAAAGACTACACCTCTCCAAGGATTTTTGACCTGGTCTATTGACTTAAGTTTCGATATAGTATCAGGTCTTTATTCAATTGTTCTTTTTCTCTACGAACCGACCAGAAGACAATTTTAATGAGCTTTAGACCAAACGGAGTGGGCGTGGAAAGGGGGGCTTGTTTTTTTTATTGGTTGATTTTCTTTTTCTTTTTAAACCTTAACCCAAAGTCTGAAATTAGTTACCAATACACCTCTAATATTAATATATTATATCCAAGTTCAGCAGTAGGCTACTAGAAACATTCGCAATTTCAATCCTTCTTTGCCTTCAATCCTTCTTTGACTTTCCTACTATTCAAGACTTTGACTGCTATAATTAAGCTCATCCATACGTTCGACCAGTAGTAATAACCTATCCAAACAACAAACCTCTCAATAATTTTTGACCTGGTTCAATTACTTATGTGTTGATATATTATCAGGTCTTTATTTGATCGTTGTTTTTCCCTACTAACCGTCCCAATGGCGATATTAATAAGCTTTAAAATTTTGCCACATTATTGACTTTCATCACTGTCTCCCCAACTAGAGACTTTTCTTTCCTCCCATCCACAACATCAATTATATTCTTAGCGACCTAACTATACTACTTGCGGATCCTATAACCCGTTTGGCCATACTTTGGAGTTTGGACAAACACACAAAAACAGTTTTCAAAATTTTCCTACTTTGGAGTTTGGACAAACCCTTCAACCATTAAATTGCCAGGATGTAAACCAATGGGCCATGACATATTACCAATAACAAATTCAACACAATGGAAAATCCTATAAAATTGAAGAAAAACTTATGAAGTGAATAAGTGCTTAAGAGTACTACCCTCGATCTCCTTATCAGTTATCTCTTTGGTATAAACCAATTTAAACCAAATACATGACTAATAGCAGACTCAACACCCAACATAAAAGGTTTGAACTCAATTAACAAAGATAAAAGGATTCCATGCCAATCGTAGGAATGAAAACTTAACCCCAAGCTCACACCCAACCCCCTCCCAACAACCCAAAAGATGAAAGGACCTGTGAATTATGAAAAGGAATTTCTGGTCAGAAATATAGTTTGAATATGTTTTGGGTGGCTCATAATCCCTTTGACCTGTTTCATATAGTTAAAAGCTGGCAACACAAGGAAAGGTAAAGTTGACGTCAAGATTAATCATACATCAATGATTTTACACATGTGTAACATCGATAACATACATGTACAACATCAATATATAGTTGTTGTGAGAAATGACAAACAAGCTTAAACTAGTTAGATAAACAAGCCTCTTTTCTGGATTGTTTCTAAATGAACAAACTAACTCAAGTTTAAGTTCTATAACATCTTTAATCAGTAACTAAATAAGATTAATAATATATACACACCTAGTTTATAGATTAACTAAAATTAGGAAACTAACTTCCTTCCACTCAGTTTGGTTAATAAGCTACACTAATGTTGTTTGGTAAGTATCATAATTACGTTTTTAAACTGCATATTTCTGATTTTTGAGAAAAGTATTCAAACAATCATTCCAAAACATAACACAATTAATAATGGTTTGGTTTACCATTATAAAAACTTGTTAAGGAACACAAGATCCAAAGAAGTTCATAAAAACATACATCAAACAAAGTGAAACCTGAACTGCAAAGATGCGAAAACCAACATTTGCCTGTGGAAGAACTTGTATCGGATCAACACGCCTTGTTTGTTACTCTATAAAGGCAGCATGCTTTCAACATAACACTTGATCAGACGGAACAGGATTGGTTTTGAGATTGAAAACTGATGACCCGAAGTGAACTGTAATGATTTAAAACTTCTACTCTTCTTGTTATAGACAAGTACACGCAACATATCCATGTACTCCTAGCCCGAACAAAACATAATCTCGTCCATGTTAATAGAATCAATCGGGTAAGGGGAACAACCTAACTTGTACCAAGGCTCAGGGAATGTAACAATTTCTTTGACCCAAACACGATTTTCATAGTCTTGACTTCTTGTAGTATCCAAATATGTATTTCATTGTTTTCCATCAAACATCTATCATTTTGAAAAAAACAACTGCTACACAACCATTGAGTTTTCTGAGGAAAGGACGCATATGATCATCGATCACAACCCGAGGAACGTTGATTACTGAAAACATCAATGTTCTCAAGTCAAAAGCCAAAATGTAAAACGATAAATTGTCCATAAACATTAGATGTAGTACACTGTTAACACAAACACTGGCGTCGCAGAAGTGCAAACGGTCCCAAGTAAAACCAACAGGAGGCACGACATCAATATTTCTCCATGAATAAGTTGACATAGAGAAAACCATAATCTCAAATGTAGTAGAATGATTACTAGGTATCCTGAACATCAGAATCTTATGTTCGTTTCTAGACTCATCGAACCCAAAAAAGTAACGGATATTCTCCTTATTATTATTATTATTATTATTATTATTATTATTATTATTATTATTATCAGTGTAAGGATGAGGGAATAATAAAAACTTACGGGTAGTAGGGTTAAGAAGGTAGGCGTAAGCGTAATTGGAAGGCCATTTAACGCAACTAAACAACACTAAGCCGTTTAAGTGTTCGACTGTTGCTTTATCATCAAAAGAAGCGCCGTCGATGGTGAGAAGATGAGTGACGGGACCACCGTCACAGGAGGCGGTGAGAAGGTGGTTTTGGCTAGTGCATTCATTGAAAGCAGAGATAAATAAGGCGGTGCGGGTGGAGCGAGTGAAGTGGAGTTTGGATAATGATGGAGTGGAGATGTGGGAGAGCCATTGTTTGGAGACGGATCTGAATCGAAGTGAGGATTTGACGGGGAGTCTGGTGAGGATCTCTTCGATGATTTCAGTTGGTGACGATGGATCAGCTGTAGTGGATTGTTGTTGTTGCTGTTGTTGTTCATCACCTAGGGTTTCCATTTTCTAAACAGAGCTTCAATTGGGAGGTGAAATCTGTAGAGTTCAAAACAACTAGGTGGATTAGGGCATGTTTGGCTCTCCATTTCCATTTCTCCTTATAACTTTTCCTCCTTCAAAAGTTACCTATTCTCATAAGTCATAATTTGTTACTTATGACTTTTCCTCCAAAATCTCCTTTTCAAAGTATAAAACCCCTCCATAAGTTACTTTTCAAAAAACCATCCAAACACTTTTTTTAACTTATGACTTATTGAATAAGTTAATAAGTTAAAAGGAGGTGTGGAAATGGAGAGCCAAACATGCACTTAATAGACGCGTTTTTCTCATGGTGCGCTAAACATAGCATAAGCGATATTGTTGAACATTGATAAAAAAAAATAGGAAAAATTACAGAAATCGTCCTTTATGTTTACCTGTTTTTTCAGTAGGTGTCTTTAAACTTCAAAAGTGATAAGAATCGTCCTTTATGTTCTAAAATCTTTCAAGTCTCGTCCTTTAGCACTAACTTGGTTAGATTTTTTGGTTAAATCCAGTCATGTGCATTGCACATGAGGGTAAATTTGTCTTTTTACTCTTTTAGGGACTAGTTGTGTAATTAACTTATACTTGTGGTCGAAAATTTAAAAAAACAATTTACTCTCTCTTCTCTCTCTCTCTCTCTCTCTCTCTCTCTCCACCTGTTCACAACCACCACCCATCACCATTGCCACCATCATCTACCATCACCACCATTGCCCCACCTGCCACCACCACTCAACAACCACTCATCTCACCCCTTTCGCTCAACAATATTATAGAGAGAGAGAGCAGGCGGAGCAGGGAGGAGCTCCGGCCACCAAACCTAGCGGAGCTCCGACAATCCTACAACGGAACGACAAACCCACCATGCACTTCATCTTATAGTGATTCTAGAGAGAGGGAACACTGATCGAAGCAGAAATAGAGAAAAAGAGAGAGAGAGAGAGAGAGAGAGAGTCAGAGAGATCGAAGGAGAAGGGGTTCCGGCCTGGGTCTTTGACCGGCCGGCGTATGGTGTTCAGCGATGGGGTTTCAGTGGTTGAAGGGGATTTCAAGTGGTGGAGCCAGGGGTTGTCATCACGTTTCATTACGATCCAGGTATTGGCTCTGATTTGATTTAAGTTCAAGTTTTACTTTTAAGTTTTGAACTGTTAATGGTGCTGGTGGGGGCGTCAGATTGGATGGGGTTTCGTGGTAGTTGGCAGATTTGTGAGGTTTTGTGATGGCAGGTGGTGGTAGTTTAGGGTTGTTGATTGCAGGTTGTGGTGCTGGGGGCTGTTCGTAGCAGGTTGTAGTGGTGGTGGCAGGTTGGTGGTAGAGGTGGCGGTCAGGCCTGGTAGTGGTGGTGATGGAGGTGGTGGTGCGGCTTGCTCGTTTCAAAGATTCTTCAATTTTGGAACCCTAATTTGGTGGAACTGATGAAGGAACAAGGATGAAGCCGAAGGTATCAGGGATGGTTTTATAAAGGGGGAATGAAATCAGGGGTAAAATGTCAATTATGCCCTCACGTGCAGGGCACATGACATAACTTAACTACAAAAACTAACCTAGTTAGGCCTAAAGGACGAGTTCTGCAAGATTTTACAACATAAAGGACGATTCTCATCACTTTTGAAGTATAAGGACATCTGCTGAAAAAACAGGTAAACATAAAGGACGATTTCTGTAATTTTTCCAAAAAAATAAAAAAAAAAACAATATGCAAAAAAGGTGCTGTAAATAATCTATATTTCTGCAGGTTAATGAAAACACTACCAATCACACTAAAAAATTAAAAAAGCAAAACTTACAATTACTGATTGCTGAGTTAGGGTTTTGCTAGCTAATGGTTGGAGGTTGGCTATGATATTGTGGTGCGGGTTGGAGTGTATAATAAGGTTTGGAGATGAATGTGTATAATAAGGTTTGGTAATGGAGTGTGGTGAGTTAGGGTTTGGAGTCCTACCTATAGCAAAGTTAAGGTAGGGTCTGAGGAGGGTAAGATGTAGACAGCCTTATCTCTACCCCTAAAAATTGAGAGGCTGCTTCGAGTGAGACCCCCGGCTCGATATGGTTTGGTATCAAGCCTTGGACATAAGGGACATAACACTTAACAATCGGGACAAACCCGATCGATGCATGTACCCCTTTGTCTTTTGGCTATCAACGCCACCACATGATGCATGATTAACCGTCCGTCGTTTTTAACGTTATTTTCACGAAATTAGTAAAATAACGTTAAAACTAGTGCAACTACTTTTGCCCCCGAGGGCCACACATATATAGATTATATGAGCACACCATAAGTGGGGCGATTAAGATTTGGAGATAAACAAAACTAAAAAAGGTAGGTAGGTAGGAGTTGACGCCAGAATTAGCAGGTGGTGGTGAGTGGATGAGTCGACGCTGAAATTTTCAGATCCTGTTGTGAATGGCGACAGAAAAAGAATGAGGACGAGGATAAGGTAAAAACCTGAAATACAAAGCAAACAAAATTACATAGCTTCACCCAAATTTCATCCTATGTCCTTTGTCTTTAATTTGCATTGGTTATGTCCTTTATTTATGTATTTTGCACTCATCTTGTCCTTTAGACTAACCCACGATAAATTTTAACGTTAAAAATTGGTCACATGACCCTCATGTGAGGGTATAACGGTCTTTTCACACCTATTACTCACCCCTGAATTTATAAAACCCCACGAATTGATAAAAACCCCCAAATTCAACACATAGAAGAGAGAAGCATCGATTAGGGTTTCAAAGATGGTGCATTGTAGATGTGGGAGATTAGCTATCATTCGTACTTCTTGGACCCAAAAGAATCCAGGTAGAGGTTTTATGGGTGTCCTTCAAGGTGTGGGTTTATTGCTTGGTGTGAAGATGATTTTTACCCTCGATCGAAGGTCCCTCAAAAAGATTTATTGTTGAAGCTACATGAAAGTCAACAAGAAGCAAAAAAACTGAGAAGAAAGCTTATCATTATTGTGACAACCGTCACCTTCAATTTTATTATTTATACAATTCTAGTCCTCAATTTTTTTTATTTACATTTTGAGTGAATCAATTAAAACAAAATCGATTATATTATGACTACTCTTTGGCGAATTTAGTGTTTCATAAAACTAACCAAATGGTTATCGTTATGTTCTAATCACTTAACCATACTTGTCATTTTGTGTAAAAATAACAAGATGCATTATATCTAATAACATAGAAATATCAATGTGATTAACGAGACATGTCATTAGAATTGACTTTGATTTATGAAAATTATTTAACTAACTTTGTTAAAACTGAATTTTGTATTCAATTGTTTTGGATAGTTACAATAGAAATTTTTTATGACTATTAAATGTAATAATAATAACATGAATGGCTAAAATGAGAAAATAGGGAGTAACCCTATGTAAGTTGGGTCCAACATGCGTATGCATGTCTGTATGGAACACGTAAAATAAATGGACTAGTGCACATATATTACTAATTCATGCATATGGAACACTCAAAATAAATGTACTAGTGCACATAACGAAAACGAACTCGTATCGAAAACAAAACCGTAAAACTATATACGTTACATGCATCAATGTTGTTTGGTCGGCATTGTTTCAAATCAGTTGATATGATATGTGTACAGTTAGGTATGTTATCGTTACTCTGTATATCTGTTTTCAATAAATTCATATCGTTATTTTGACAAATAAAATTTACTTTTATACCTCATGCGCATTGCGACGCCTAAATCAAATCGTTCTCGGTTTGATTACATATAAATTTATGGTTCAACTACCAATATATTATATTACTACTCACAACACAATCTCAATAAAAAAAACTACCGAGACGTATATAAGGACAAAAAATATGTGAAATCAACGGATTCTGTAACCACACAAGTGCCTTAAGAATTTTGCCCTCAACAAAGGATTCTACAATCACATGACGTTCCTGGGGTATAATCTAGTAATTATATATATCAAAACACAACATGCTTTTGCGCCAGGCACCTTTTTGAATTCTAGGTTTTGGCCACCCAAGTTTACTTAAATAACACACTCACACACATTCAGGAGACAGAGAAACGGTTGCGAGCGTTGAGAGAAAGAATGAACCCGGGAGAGGAAGAAGAGCAACCTGCGAACTTATCCGGTGCCTGAGTCATTCCGATTGAGAGCTTTGGTCATAGTGAGGCTCATGGTGGTGACTGGTTGTTCGATTGTGTTGTGGTAGTTGTTTTATCAGGAAGTCGGACGATGGCGGCGTTTCCACTTATTAGGTTTTTGGCGATCAATGGTGTTATAGCAGGATGGTTTCCATGGTACCTTCCACCTCATGCCTGTTGCGCCTTTCAAATGTCTGGTTTCTCCATAGTCGTCTCTGACGATTCAGGCGGTGATTCTTCTATTCTGATCCTTAGGTATCCTAACTCCCATTATTATCTATACTATCTTATAAAGCATTTCACAAGAACCTCTTAATTTTTAAGTAATACAATTATAAATGCTTAAAGTACAACACATAATACATGTAGTAACTACTTTTTAAAGGCATTTATGTCTTTTCAAACATAACCTGCACATATACCCTTATTAGTTACAGCTTCCATCCCTTATCTATCTATACTATATTATAATTTTATACAATACTTACATATTTGCTCCATCAACTTTACTCAATTTTCGTTTATTTAAATACTAATTACACTTTTGCATCTTTATTTTAACCAACTACCCCCACGATTTTTAAACGTTCATAACTTTTTCAGACGATAATATTTTCCTAATATTATTACACCGTATAAAAGAGCATTTTATTCTATTTAATTTGAGTATAGTATTGTTATAGTTTTTTATTTTTTTTTAAAAAAAAATATGTTATGGTCAAGCAATAACCAAAACAAAAACAAAAGAAAAAAACAAAAATTAATTGAAATCATCTAAACTTTATTAATACATTTCCCATTGATGTCTTAAAATTCAAGTTGTACATGTATAATTGCTTAGCGTACAACACACAATGCACATGTTAACTACTTACACATTTGTCTCTTCAACTATACTCAATTCCTTTTATTTAAATAATAATTACACTTTTTACCCTTATTTTAACCAACTACCCCACGATTTCTAAAATGTCCATAACTTTTTCACATGTTAATATTTTCTTAATATTATTACACTGTATAAACGAACATTTTTTTCTTTTTAATTCGAGTATAGTATTGCTATAGTTTTTTATATTTAAAAAATAATATGTTAGGGTTAAGTAATAACCAATATATACTACCTATATTATATTATAATACACGTGCCAATGACCTCTTAATATTTAAGTTTTAGAATTATAATTGCCTAGAGTACAACACACCATATGTCTTTTATACAATACTTGCACATTTGTCCCGTCAACTTACTCAAATTTTATTTATTTAAATAGTAATTATATTTTCGCACCCTTATTTTTAACCAACTACCCCCACAATTTTTAAATGCCCATAATTTTTTCATTCTTAATATTATCTTAGTATTATTATACCGTATAAACGAACATTGTAGTCTCTTTAATTTGAATATGGTATTGTTATAGTGTTTTCAATTAAAAAAAATATATTGGGGTTAAGTAACAACTGAAACGAAAACGACCTAAAATCAACCAATGTATCTGTCCTTTATAAACGTTGAATTAACATTGTTTCACAATTTCAGGTTAGATTATGTATTTCCGAACAATCACCAATGTGTTTACAAATTAGGGTTTGTGGTTATGTGTGTAACTTCCCAGTTCCTCATGATCACCCTAATTTTTTGTTTAGTGTTTCTCACAATTATTGCTATGTATATATTCATATGCTTGCACTTCCTCTAGCACGTAGGATTCGATTGTTTCGATTGTGGTTAATGCAGTTCCAGCTCTGCTAATGATTATGCAACACACCAAAACAAATATTTTAGTTAATTGACTATGGCTTAACGAAACCATTATAAATGTTGTTTCCCGCCGCAACGCAACGGGCACCCCACTAGTATATATCTAAACTTGCCCCAGATTTTGTTGATTTTCTAATCGATTAATTGTTTAGGGTTTTGTTTGTTTATACAAGCTATTATGCTTTGGTTACGGATTGTTTATTTGCTCTTTATGTTTAATTTCCCCCAAAATTCAATGATTCAAGACCAGTATTTCTTCAGTTACTTCCTTCTCTAAGTTCACTTCACAAATATTGGTAACTAAAGGCTTTGTTACTTGTTAGTGTTAACAGTAAAGATTAATTGTATACTTTGGTATGGACGTTTGCTTTCATTATAAATTTCAAGAAGTGGGTCAGTCTCTAAATGCTTTAGTCTGATTTATAAATTATTATTGGTAGGAAGCGGCCCTATTGGGACAAAACTTCTTGGCTTCCTAAAAACATCTTATTTATTGATGTAAGGATGGCAAAAGCCTTTAAAATTTCCGAGTGTTAGACAGGGCGACCAATTTGATTTCAATGTTGTTTGCACAAAATGAGTAAGGGTTTTTTCTATTTACACCCACCTTATTTTCCATTTACACCCACTCTATAAAATTAATTATGTATTAATTGCATTTGACCATTAATTACAATGCAATTTAGTTATGGAATAATAACAAAAGTTGAGTTTTTTTTTTTTTTTTCCCATAATAGTTTTGGTGTAAAAATCATTTACTAAAACGGTGATATTAAAAAATTTTGTTGGCCGTTAAAAAAAACATGTTGGGTTAACGTAGGCTTTCACGATGTTGGGTGTCCAGGTAGCTGGCACATCAGTTTATTGTCCGTTAAAAAAACATAATTTTGTTTTTAAATCTGAATAAAAAAACTACTTTTTATAAAAGGGAAAATGGATTTAATTACTCCAAACTATCACCTATTGGCGGATAATACTCCCAACTATCACTTTGGCCATTAGCATTTCAAACTTTCAATTTGTTTACTTTTATCACTCCCAAACTAACTGAGGTCTAACCTCATTAGTTTTCGTGGCCAAAATGTAAAAACCAAAACTTCTGTGTGACCAAAATGTAAAAACTAAAACTTAAGGGGCATTTCTGAAACTTATTATTATTATTATTATTATTTAAATTCTATAAACCCCCACCCCCCAATCAATTTCGTAACATTGAAGCTTATCAAGGGTATTTCTGTGTTGTACCTCATTCACTCATTGTTTATATACGTCTCCTTCACATCCTTTCCCAAAGTTATCCCCTGTACAGAACTACTAACCCTATACCTATATTCTTTCTCAATGTTTTGGTTTCAGAGACACTGAAAAGAGGGAACAGTTGCATTTAAACTCACTCTGTGACTTCACTTCAAACATACTCCCAAAATAAATCACCTTCAACAAATCCCCAATCAATTCATTAACACCTTTACCGTCAGTTACCTCCATCACGTTGTTTTCTGACGTTAGGGTTTGTAATTGCGATTGTTTAACGGCAAGAGCGACTTCTTCATCAACGGCTGAAATAATTGACGGTCTGGATTTAATCAGGTCTTCTTGTTCTTTGTTTTTAATGACGGATTTGTGTTAAATCAGCTTAACTTCAGAAACAAGGCTTGGGTACGACTTGTAACAGAAACAAAAGGGAAAACGACGGCGGAGAGGATGGTTCGCCGGAGAGGAGAACGACGGCGGCGACAGCCAGAGATGGTCACCGGAATAGAGTTCCGGTTGCTGCTGCTGCTTGGTTGTCTATGAACCCTAGTTCCCAAATCGTTTCAATTGAAGATGAAAACGATACAGATGATAAACAGAATCATGGGGCTTTTAATCCTCATCAAAAACCAACCCTAAAAGCTATAATAATCGAGTTGGATGAGTACCGAAATATGGCGATTCCTGTACACAAGTGTGTGTGTCTCGTTGGGTGGTGGTGGTGGGGGGTGACGTTGGTTGTGGAGTATGACGGTGGGGGCGGTGCTTTTGGAGTATGGGTTCTCACCTGTAACCAGGAGGAGGGAAGGGTGGTGGTAGTGGATGAAGGTGAAGGGTGATGGTAGTGATGGTGGTTTAAAGAGAGAAAAGGGTGGGGTGGGTTTGTGCAGGAGGAAGAAGGAATGGAGGGGGAGGGGGAGGGGGTGGGTTTATAAACTTTAAAAAATAATAATAAAAAGTTTTAAAAATGTCTCAAAGTTTTGGTTTTTACATTTTGGCCACGAAGACTAACCAGGTTAGACCTCCGTTAGTTTGGGGGTGATGGAAGAAAATAAGTTGGAAGTTGGGAGTGCTATCGACCAAAGTGATAGTTGGGAGTATTATCCATCAATAGGCGATAGTTTGGAGTAATTAAATCCATTTTCCCTTTATAAAACCAACTTTGAAAAAAAAAAAAAACCTTTTTTAAAAATCTGAATAAAATAAATAAAACCTACATCCAAAATTAATTAATTTAGTTATAACCCTATGATATGTGTGCATTAAGAAACAACTATTCACTCAAACTTGAATACGTTCATTTTTATATATAGTATCATTTTACTAATAGCTTTTTATATAAATGAAACAATATGGTATATAATTTTACAACTAATTGCATTGCTCACAGAAGTAAAATAAACAATATATATTTTCCTAAAACTGCTTTACGTTAGGATTTTTATTTTTGCAAAACATAGTTTGTTTACATATTCTTAAAAAAATAATTGAATTTAGGCTATAGGGTGTGGAGGAGGCCCAACATGGATGATGGTCCTCCACCTCATCTGCTGCATCAGCGTAGGGTAGGTCTATCCTTCCATGATGATCCAAGGGTGTGGATGACGGGTCTTCCTCTTTTTCTTTTTTTTTTTAAAAAAAATAATTAATATTCTAATTTTAAAAAAGTAAAATAATTTAATATCAATGATGTGCCATTTGCTTGTAGAACCCCAAATAACCGTTCAACGTCCTCTCTTGCCGTCTCTTGATACTTGGCAAAAAAAAATTCGTCGAACGGGTGCTGAATATTTTTAACGATTATAGAGTAAGGTCGGACATCTGTAAGTATTTGTCCTACGCATCTACAGCAGTCCCGTACGCCAGTTGGCGTGGTGCCGCTATGCATTTTTGTATGGTGGTGAACCTCCTTTTACCTCTAGCATCGTATCGTAAGGTAAAAAATAGGTCAAAACTCGACACGTCATCGACTATACATAAGAACAGTCGTCGACTCATTCGAAACTTACGCCTAAACAAGGCTACCGAGTACAAGGGTTCGTCGACTTCCTTTCCTTCTTCCTCAGCAATGATCTGTGCCGCTTGCGCCACGATATTTATAAAAAAAATTATCGCTTTTTAGAAAGAGTGATTTGGTCTAAAAATTATTGTGAGATTTGGTGTAAAAAAATGAAGGGGGTGAAGTTATATATATTTGGAAATTTTGATTTTTTTTCTTTTATTTTTTTAATTTCTACCGTTCAACGGTCTTATGAACACGTGGAGGATCGGCAAGAACATCAACTTAGTCCTAACTTATAACTAGAAATTAAAATTAAGGGAAAATGACCAATATAGCCCGTTGACCGGGCATTTTGCACAACTAGCCCTCTCCACCGTCTTTGGAGAGACGGGACACGGCTCCCAACCAGCCTGAACCGTCTTCTAGACGGTTTGGTTTTATAGCCAATTGCAAGCCAACACGTGGCGTCTCTGATCCCGAGATGTACCGTCTCTCTCCAGACGGGTCAGAACCCTCTCCCAGACGGTTCACGTTTCCCAAGACGGCTGACCCTTCGGTTCAACCGTCTCCCAGACGGTTCACGTCTATCAATGCCGGCTGACCCTTCGGTTCAACCGTCTCCCAGACGGGTCACATTTCCCAAGTCGTCTTAACGAAATTTGTGATACCGTCTGAACCGTCTCACGAGTGTATATAAATACCCCAATTCACTTAACGAAATTTGCACCCACCCCTCTCCTCTAAGCTTTCATCTTCCATGCACCCACCCGTCTCCTCTAAGCTTTCATCTTCCAATCCAATGACGTTTTTTTACTTTCCCAGCCGAAGCCTTTTTGACTTTCCCAGCCGAAGCCTACCGGCTTCGGAAAATATGTCCCGGTTACTTGGATTGTTGTTTCATCTGCGTACGGCTACTTGGATTGTTGTTCCATCTGCGCGTGGTTTGCAACCCGTGTAATGGATCGATGATGTGGTGGTCTACATTTTAGGCAAGTTCGTTCGCTTTCCGAATTTATGTCTCGATGTTCGACGTGTGCTCACTGAGAACTATTGTTACATAAAACGAGGAGACTTGTCTGTGTAGAGCACATACACCATTCGAAACAACGTCTATGTAGACCACTGCTACTACCGCCGCTGTGGAGGACAAAACATCTAACACTAAGATGTAGTCCTCAATAGTTGGTTAGACATTACTATTACTTCAAACAAAGTTCTTAGTTCTGGAAGTAAATTTGGGAAGTTTGTTGTAATAGTGTAGTTTTTTACTTGTTGCTTCTTTATTCTCGGGAAGTTTGTTGTAATAGTGTAGTTTTTTAATTGTTGTTGTAATAGTATTTATTGTTTATTTGTGATTGTAATAGTATAGTACGTTTAATGAGATATTTACCTTAAATATAAAAACAAAAGGACAAATTAAAAACATAACCAACTATTGCATTAAAAATATAACCATTACAAATTAATAAAAATATAATTACAAATTAATTAAGACGATGTCTTATCATTTGCCAAACGGACACATGTTTAAACTCTTTACCCTCCCTGTTTTTATACTGCCTTAGACTGTGTCTAATTGCCACGTCTTCGGGAAAGTTAGAGGGTACGTCGTAAAGAGTCCGGTTGTGGTGGCCGTTGAAGATTTGACACTTTGTCGTCAAATCACTCAACTTGCGGCTTAGGGACTCGGTGGTACGTTGTGACCCTCCAACGAGCCGGTTGTATTCATTCAGTATCCGGAACCATTTGTTGTTAAGGTGTGTGCTCTCTTCAACATGAAGCCATGCCGCAATCAAGGCAATCTCTTGTTCTTCCGTCCATCTTTGAGGTGCCATTTTTCGATGATTTGGACGGTGTTGGACGGTGTTGGACGGTGGTGGTGGGGTGGTAGATATTGTTTGGACGGTGTTTGGACGGTGTTGGACGGTGGTGGTGGGGTGGTAGATATTGTTTGGACGGTGTTGGACGGTGGTCGTCGGGTTGTAGATAGTGTTTAGACGGAGTTGTACGGTGGTGGATAGTGTTCAGACGGGGTTGGATGACGGGAAATGGACGGGAGACGGGTATTTATAGGGCTGAGCCGGACAATCGAAGCGTCGCCGCTCATCGAGACTCACCGGCGTTGGTAGATGTGTACCGTCTTGAGAGACGGTTGAACCGAAGGGTCAGCCGTCTTGGGAAATGTGACCCGTCTGGGAGACGGTTGAACCGAAGGGTCAGCCGGCATTGATAGACGTGAACCGTCTGGGAGACGGTTGAACCGAAAGGTCAGCCGTCTTGGGAAACGTGAACCGTCTGGGAGAGGGTTCTGACCCGTCTGGAGAGAGACGGTACATCTCGGGATCAGAGACGCCACGTGTTGGCTTGCAATTGGCTATAAAACCAAACCGTCTAGGAGACGGTTCAGGCTGGTTGGGAGCCGTGTCCCGTCTCTCCAAAGACGGTGGAAAGGGCTATTTGTGCAAAATGCCCGGTCAACGGGCTATATTGGTCATTTTCCCTAAAATTAATTTATTAGAAAAAAAAGTCAATGTTTTGTCCATTTATTAGAAAAAAAATTTAAAAACTATTAAAGTTAAAAAAACTTATGTTGCAAAAAGTTAATTTATTAGAAAAAAATAAAAAAACTAATAAATGAATAAGGATATGAATACTAGTTAAATGATAAATAAGAGATTTTGGTAATTAATGTTTTGTATTTATTGAGATAGTTAAAGAGTAGTTTAGGTAATTAATATTTTGTATTTATTGAGAGATGGTATAGAGTATGTGTACTAGAGTGGGTGTAAATAGCAACACCCAATGAGTAAACGATCATGTTATCTTTGTGATAAATTCAGGAGTCAAACATGTGGTTGTCAATTGGAGGGGCAGATGATGCACAATTATGTAATTCTCATGTTTTGACCAGTGAATGTGATGTTGGAAATATTAGAGGCACCTAGAAGACGATGCACTTGTGAGTGAGATCTTTGATATTTGTAATTGAACCCGTTTCCAATTGATGTCTCGGGACCGATTAAAATTGCCTGGACAACTGGGTTTTTTTAGTGGAAAATAAGACACCTGCTTGTTGTGGTTTAAATTTGTTCTTGCTGTTTCAAGACTGATTAAAAAGGGTTGGATGTTTAAATGTTTTTTTGTTCTTCCAAGATGGATCAAACGAGGCTTGAACATTGAGTTTCCCAACTGAAAATAAGACACCATCGTGGTGATGTTTTGTCTTTTAATTGCTTTGTTGCATGACATTTCCATTTAACTTTTGTTAGAAATCCGTCAGATCCCGTATGTTTTGCCTTTTAACTGTTTTGTTGCGTGACATTTCCGTTTAAGTTTGTTATAAATTGGCCAGCTCCTGCCGCGAAGCGCGGGTGCAACCCACTAGTTCTATCTTAAGTCCACGAAACGAATTTGGAAGTAGTCAACAGATTTTGTAGTCAAAGCAAAATAATAAGGGGTTTTGAATTTATATATATATATATATATATATATATATATATATATATAATTTTAAAGATTATCAAGATCCTTTTTCATAATTTCAAAAGATATAATCTAAATTTATATATACTACAGAATTGTAGAATTGTTTTGATGGATCATGAGAACACAAGATTTGAGTTGATAAGTTCGTTAAATTGATATTCATGTGTGGGCTAAACGATTTGATAAATCTGAAAAATTAGAGGGGGAAAGTTGACAAATTTTAAAGTGGTTTTTCAGGAAGGGGTATGTATGACAAGTAACAAGGGGGGTACGTTTAGCCCACCCCAATAAATAATATCAACATAATTTAACATTCTAAATCAAGAAATAATACAGTTGCACATCAAACTCTTACTCTTCTCACATATCGAGTGTGAGGAAGGGTGTTGCTATTTACACCCACTCTAGTACACATACTCTATACCATCTCTCAATAAATACAAAATATTAATTACCTAAACTACTCTTTAACTATCTCAATAAATACAAAACATTAATTACCAAAATCTCTTATTTATCATTTAACTAGTATTCATATCCTTATTCATTTATTAGTTTTTTTATTTTTTTCTAATAAATTAACTTTTTGCAACATAAGTTTTTTTAACTTTAATAGTTTTTAAATTTTTTTTCTAATAAATGGACAAAACATTGACTTTTTTTCTAATAAATTAATTTTAGGGAAAATGACCAATATAGCCCGTTGACCGGGCATTTTGCACAAATAGCCCTTTCCACCGTCTTTGGAGAGACGGGACACGGCTCCCAACCAGCCTGAACCGTCTCCTAGACGGTTTGGTTTTATAGCCAATTGCAAGCCAACACGTGGCGTCTCTGATCCCGAGATGTACCGTCTCTCTCCAGACGGGTCAGAACCCTCTCCCAGACGGTTCACGTTTCCCAAGACGGCTGACCTTTCGGTTCAACCGTCTCCCAGACGGTTCACGTCTATCAATGCCGGCTGACCCTTCGGTTCAACCGTCTCCCAGACGGGTCACATTTCCCAAGACGGCTGACCCTTCGGTTCAACCGTCTCTCAAGACGGTACACATCTACCAACGCCGGTGAGTCTCGATGAGCGGCGACGCTTCGATTGTCCGGCTCAGCCCTATAAATACCCGTCTCCCGTCCATTTCCCGTCATCCAACCCCGTCTGAACACTATCCACCACCGTACAACTCCGTCTAAACACTATCTACAACCCGACGACCACCGTCCAACACCGTCCAAACAATATCTACCACCCCACCACCACCGTCCAACACCGTCCAAACACCGTCCAAACAATATCTACCACCCCACCACCACCGTCCAACACCGTCCAACACCGTCCAAATCATCGAAAAATGGCACCTCAAAGATGGACGGAAGAACAAGAGATTGCCTTGATTGCGGCATGGCTTCATGTTGAAGAGAGCACACACCTTAACAACAAATGGTTCCGGATACTGAATGAATACAACCGGCTCGTTGGAGGGTCACAACGTACCACCGAGTCCCTAAGCCGCAAGTTGAGTGATTTGACGACAAAGTGTCAAATCTTCAACGGCCACCACAACCGGACTCTTTACGACGTACCCTCTAACTTTCCCGAAGACGTGGCAATTAGACACAGTCTAAGGCAGTATAAAAACAGGGAGGGTAAAGAGTTTAAACATGTGTCCGTTTGGCAAATGATAAGACATCGTCTTAATTAATTTGTAATTATATTTTTATTAATTTGTAATGGTTATATTTTTAATGCAATAGTTGGTTATGTTTTTAATTTGTCCTTTTGTTTTTATATTTAAGGTAAATATCTCATTAAACGTACTATACTATTACAATCACAAATAAACAATAAATACTATTACAACAACAATTAAAAAACTACACTATTACAACAAACTTCCCGAGAATAAAGAAGCAACAAGTAAAAAACTACACTATTACAACAAACTTCCCAAATTTACTTCCAGAACTAAGAACTTTGTTTGAAGTAATAGTAATGTCTAACCAACTATTGAGGACTACATCTTAGTGTTAGATGTTTTGTCCTCCACAGCGGCGGTAGTAGCAGTGGTCTACATAGACGTTGTTTCGAATGGTGTATGTGCTCTACACAGACAAGTCTCCTCGTTTTATGTAACAATAGTTCTCAGTGAGCACACGTCGAACATCGAGACATAAATTCGGAAAGCGAACGAACTTGCCTAAAATGTAGACCACCACATCATCGATCCATTACACGGGTTGCAAACCACGCGCAGATGGAACAACAATCCAAGTAGCCGTACGCAGATGAAACAACAATCCAAGTAACCGGGACATATTTTCCGAAGCCGGTAGGCTTCGGCTGGGAAAGTCAAAAAGGCTTCGGCTGGGAAAGTAAAAAAACGTCATTGGATTGGAAGATGAAAGCTTAGAGGAGACGGGTGGGTGCATGGAAGATGAAAGCTTAGAGGAGAGGGGTGGGTGCAAATTTCGTTAAGTGAATTGGGGTATTTATATACACTCGTGAGACGGTTCAGACGGTATCACAAATTTCGTTAAGACGACTTGGGAAATGTGACCCGTCTGGGAGACGGTTGAACCGAAGGGTCAGCCGGCATTGATAGACGTGAACCGTCTGGGAGACGGTTGAACCGAAGGGTCAGCCGTCTTGGGAAACGTGAACCGTCTGGGAGAGGGTTCTGACCCGTCTGGAGAGAGACGGTACATCTCGGGATCAGAGACGCCACGTGTTGGCTTGCAATTGGCTATAAAACCAAACCGTCTAGAAGACGGTTCAGGCTGGTTGGGAGCCGTGTCCCGTCTCTCCAAAGACGGTGGAGAGGGCTAGTTGTGCAAAATGCCCGGTCAACGGGCTATATTGGTCATTTTCCCTTAATTTTAATTTCTAGTTATAAGTTAGGACTAAGTTGATGTTCTTGCCGATCCTCCACGTGTTCATAAGACCGTTGAACGGTAGAAATTAAAAAAATAAAAGAAAAAAAATCAAAATTTCCAAATATATATAACTTCACCCCCTTCATTTTTTTACACCAAATCTCACAATAATTTTTAGACCAAATCACTCTTTCTAAAAAGCGATAATTTTTTTTATAAATATCGTGGCGCAAGCGGCACAGATCATTGCTGAGGAAGAAGGAAAGGAAGTCGACGAACCCTTGTACTCGGTAGCCTTGTTTAGGCGTAAGTTTCGAATGAGTCGACGACTGTTCTTATGTATAGTCGATGACGTGTCGAGTTTTGACCTATTTTTTACCTTACGATACGATGCTAGAGGTAAAAGGAGGTTCACCACCATACAAAAATGCATAGCGGCACCACGCCAACTGGCGTACGGGACTGCTGTAGATGCGTAGGACAAATACTTACAGATGTCCGACCTTACTCTATAATCGTTAAAAATATTCAGCACCCGTTCGACGAATTTTTTTTTGCCAAGTATCAAGAGACGGCAAGAGAGGACGTTGAACGGTTATTTGGGGTTCTACAAGCAAATGGCACATCATTGATATTAAATTATTTTACTTTTTTAAAATTAGAATATTAATTATTTTTTTTAAAAAAAAAAAGAAAAAGAGGAAGACCCGTCATCCACACCCTTGGATCATCATGGAAGGATAGACCTACCCTACGCTGATGCAGCAGATGAGGTGGAGGACCATCATCCATGTTGGGCCTCCTCCACACCCTATAGCCTAAATTCAATTATTTTTTTAAGAATATGTAAACAAACTATGTTTTGCAAAAATAAAAATCCTAACGTAAAGCAGTTTTAGGAAAATATATATTGTTTATTTTACTTCTGTGAGCAATGCAATTAGTTGTAAAATTATATACCATATTGTTTCATTTATATAAAAAGCTATTAGTAAAATGATACTATATATAAAAATGAACGTATTCAAGTTTGAGTGAATAGTTGTTTCTTAATGCACACATATCATAGGGTTATAACTAAATTAATTAATTTTGGATGTAGGTTTTATTTATTTTATTCAGATTTTTAAAAAAGGTTTTTTTTTTTTTTTCAAAGTTGGTTTTATAAAGGGAAAATGGATTTAATTACTCCAAACTATCGCCTATTGATGGATAATACTCCCAACTATCACTTTGGTCGATAGCACTCCCAACTTCCAACTTATTTTCTTCCATCACCCCCAAACTAACGGAGGTCTAACCTGGTTAGTCTTCGTGGCCAAAATGTAAAAACCAAAACTTTGAGACATTTTTAAAACTTTTTATTATTATTTTTTAAAGTTTATAAACCCACCCCCTCCCCCTCCCCCTCCATTCCTTCTTCCTCCTGCACAAACCCACCCCACCCTTTTCTCTCTTTAAACCACCATCACTACCATCACCCTTCACCTTCATCCACTACCACCACCCTTCCCTCCTCCTGGTTACAGGTGAGAACCCATACTCCAAAAGCACCGCCCCCACCGTCATACTCCACAACCAACGTCACCCCCCACCACCACCACCCAACGAGACACACACACTTGTGTACAGGAATCGCCATATTTCGGTACTCATCCAACTCGATTATTATAGCTTTTAGGGTTGGTTTTTGATGAGGATTAAAAGCCCCATGATTCTGTTTATCATCTGTATCGTTTTCATCTTCAATTGAAACGATTTGGGAACTAGGGTTCATAGACAACCAAGCAGCAGCAGCAACCGGAACTCTATTCCGGTGACCATCTCTGGCTGTCGCCGCCGTCGTTCTCCTCTCCGGCGAACCATCCTCTCCGCCGTCGTTTTCCCTTTTGTTTCTGTTACAAGTCGTACCCAAGCCTTGTTTCTGAAGTTAAGCTGATTTAACACAAATCCGTCATTAAAAACAAAGAACAAGAAGACCTGATTAAATCCAGACCGTCAATTATTTCAGCCGTTGATGAAGAAGTCGCTCTTGCCGTTAAACAATCGCAATTACAAACCCTAACGTCAGAAAACAACGTGATGGAGGTAACTGACGGTAAAGGTGTTAATGAATTGATTGGGGATTTGTTGAAGGTGATTTATTTTGGGAGTATGTTTGAAGTGAAGTCACAGAGTGAGTTTAAATGCAACTGTTCCCTCTTTTCAGTGTCTCTGAAACCAAAACATTGAGAAAGAATATAGGTATAGGGTTAGTAGTTCTGTACAGGGGATAACTTTGGGAAAGGATGTGAAGGAGACGTATATAAACAATGAGTGAATGAGGTACAACACAGAAATACCCTTGATAAGCTTCAATGTTACGAAATTGATTGGGGGGTGGGGGTTTATAGAATTTAAATAATAATAATAATAATAATAAGTTTCAGAAATGCCCCTTAAGTTTTAGTTTTTACATTTTGGTCACACAGAAGTTTTGGTTTTTACATTTTGGCCACGAAAACTAATGAGGTTAGACCTCAGTTAGTTTGGGAGTGATAAAAGTAAACAAATTGAAAGTTTGAAATGCTAATGGCCAAAGTGATAGTTGGGAGTATTATCCGCCAATAGGTGATAGTTTGGAGTAATTAAATCCATTTTCCCTTTTATAAAAAGTAGTTTTTTTATTCAGATTTAAAAACAAAATTATGTTTTTTTAACGGACAATAAACTGATGTGCCAGCTACCTGGACACCCAACATCGTGAAAGCCTACGTTAACCCAACATGTTTTTTTTAACGGCCAACAAAATTTTTTAATATCACCGTTTTAGTAAATGATTTTTACACCAAAACTATTATGGGAAAAAAAAAAAAAAACTCAACTTTTGTTATTATTCCATAACTAAATTGCATTGTAATTAATGGTCAAATGCAATTAATACATAATTAATTTTATAGAGTGGGTGTAAATGGAAAATAAGGTGGGTGTAAATAGAAAAACCCTATGAGGAATCTCCACTTGTAATCTATAAGCTTTAGTTCCCCATAACCATACGTTAACCGCTACAATTTCGATACAACTTCCATGGTACTTATAAACGATGAAAATTAGTTCGAGTGTCTGTTTATTTAATTTTTTTTAAAATGTAAAAATGTGATCAGTGGCGGAGGTTTGTAGGGGCGGGGAGGGGCGGCCGACCCCCCCGGATTTTCGCGCAGAAGTTCCGATTATATAGTATACGTATAGAAAATTTTGAAAATATAGGGTTTCGACCCCCCGAAACCAGTGACTTCCGACCCCCCGAAACCAGTGACTTCCGACCCCCCGAACCTTCGGGTCAAGCTTTGCCACTGAATGTGATATTACAGATGAAGATTTGGATAAAAAATTCGTTTCAAGTCTTGGCAAAAAAAAAAAAAAAAATATTATGCTAAGAATTGTACTTTTGTCATTGCTTTTTGTACAATTGTGGAATTTGGGTTGACTTACTACTATTATGTTTTACCAGATTATGTTACGTACTAAGTATGTATGTATAGTTAGGTTATATGTTGGGTGTTTTACTTAATTTCTTAATATAAGTGAATTCGTTCTTATTCGTAAATTAATATATGTCCGTTTGTGTTTGTTTTCGTTTATAAACACTTGTTTGTGTTCATTAACGTTCGTTTATGTTCATGTGCGTTCATGAACAAAATTAACAAACGAACACGAACACGCGTGTTTTCTTAACAAACGAACACGAACAAAAAATCTCGTTCGGTAAGTGTTCATGAACACATAATTTCCTAGGCCTTGTTCGTGTTCGTTCGGTTCGTTTGCAGCCCTAATCGTATCCCTTGACACAACTATAAAAAAGCACCTAAAAGTCATAAAAAGAGTCTTGAAAACATATTATTATCCTATACAAACACAGTAATGAAATCATGTGTATCTGTAGATTTTGGAATAAAGATGGTAATAACAGCATGGAGAGCTGAATACAAGAAAAAGAAGCAAAAAGGGTACACTGACCTGAAATAAAATTACATCCCTAGAATTGTGGCAGAACTGAGACAACAAGAATAGATCGAAAAAAGGCATTAATGGAAGTGGAAAGCTTTCGGAATTTGGATCGAAAAAGGGCATTGATGAAAACTAATTTTTTTTTTTTCATGGGATCATCAATAGTAGCATAAAAGGGTCGTCGATAGTTGGTCTTGCAATCAACCGTCATGAACCACCACCAAATCTTTAACCACTCAAATTGCCAGGAAGTAAGCCAATAATGTCTTTGAGAAGTATTAACACTAGTTGTGCTGTTATATTCAAAGTCCACAAGATGTCGACTTCTTTACTTTGACAGCAATGCATTAACTGATGACCATCTTTACCAATCTAATTATCGACTTGGTTAGCAAATTCAACTTGCTCTGCTCCGTTCTGAATCATGGTTGACCAGGTGATAGCAGATTGTTGACTTTTTCCTTTGTTTGTATTATGACCATCAGCTGTTGACTTTTCCCAGAATAAATCAATAAAATTTCGACTTACAGTCTTAACATACAACATTCCTATGGCCCAATAAATCATAAACCCAAGACAGATTTGACTCAAAAGACTCAACATTCCTATGTTTCTGTTATGATCCAATTTCTGGTCGGATATATAGTGTGACGTATCACGTAGTTTGAATCTATTTCGGGTGGCTTTTAGTTTGTTTGACCTGTTTCATATGGTTGAAGGCTGGCAATCACTAGGGGAGGTGAAAGTTGACATCAGGACTAGTGCACATATATATTACTATACTAATTCACACATATGGAACACTCAAAATAAATGTACTAGTTCACATATATTACTTCTACTAATAAATGACAAAGAAGCTTAAACTAGTTAGATAAATGAGTCACTTTTCTTGATTGTAAAGTAGTTAGAGAAACCTGAACTGCAAAATAAAAAATGAAAGCCAACACGTACCCGTTGCATTGGATCATATAAGGTCTTGTCTACTCCTCTATAAAGGCACCATGCTTTCGACACAACGCATCATCTGATAAAACCGCAATGTTTTTGAAAACGGAAATTGATGACCCGGGTGAATTGTAAACATCCGCTCTTCTTGCTATATACAGGTACGCTCATCACGTTCCCATCCAACTTGCTCGAATGCAGTGTTGTAAAAGGCGGACTAGGCGGCCGCCTAGTCGCTAGTCGGACATATAACTCGGAATAAGGACCTAGGCTGGGTTCTAGGCGTTTTGGGCATTAGGCGGCTCCTGGGCGGGTCCTGGGCGGTCGTAGGCGGTCATAGGCGGTCCTAGGCGAATTCCGGCGACGAATTCCGGCGACTGTGGAGGAGATGTTGCCGGAGAAGATGAAGAAGAGAACAGGGAAGAGGAAAGGTGGAAAGGTGGCTGTTGTGGACTTGTGGCTGCTGATTATTGTGTAGGGTTTTATTAAGTTTAAACCTTTTACATTTTAACCCCTCTATCTTTCTAATTTTATCTAAAAAGTCTAAAACTAGTTTGTATTTTTAAACTTTTAACCCCTGTATCTTTAAAAGTTCACATTTGGTCCTTAAACTTGTACATTTATACATAAAAGTAAAAAAATAAACATTATAATACATATATATCTTTACATATTTTTTAAAAACACCTAAATTTGTGTGTATATATATAAAATACGTATAAAATACCAAAACGCCTAATTCCGCCTAATTTTCGCCTAGTCCCGACTAGTCCCGACTAGTCCCTAGGCTGGACCTCACCGCCCCGCCTAGCGCCTAGCGCCTTTTACAACACTGCTCGAATGGAAATTAATCTCGCCCATATTAACACAACCTTCAGTGAAAGCGCCACCAAATGACCAAGACTCGGGTATGTAACGATTTCTTTGACCCATGTACGGTTTTCATAGTCTTTTAATATTCAAAACTGCATTTCGCTTGTTTCCCATACACCTGGATCATGACCATGATAAACAACTCCTATACAACCATTGATTTATATGATGTGAGTGTTGCCTTGGTTTAAAAAAGCACGAGGCGCTCCGAGGCGTTTTGGTTCCAAAATCCGAGGCGCGGGGCTTTAAGCGCGAGGCGAGAGCTTCACGTTTTTTTTATTTAAGGGTTTTTTATCAGTCTGGTGGGTCTAAAATCAAACCCAATACGGAGTTACTCACCTATTTAGACTGATGGGCCCAAATTTAAACACATTATTAACCTATTAAATTAAATAAAATGGTCTGTGAGGCCCAATACTAACATAATAAATCAAATAAAATGGGCTGTGAAGTTAAATAGGCCCAATGACTTGTGCTTTTTAATAAGAATGAGCTGCTCTCTAGGGTTTCATTTGAGTTCAACCACACACTAGGGTTTCATAACTTGAATCTTTGCATTGTGCCGCCATCTTCATTTTGTTTTATAAAGAAACCATTTAGAGCCCTACCACTAGATGACACATCTTCATGTCTATAGTGCCGCCATTATAAAAGATTATGTCAAAGTTTGGCTATGGAGAAGAAAAAGAGCATCAGGTAAGGTTTCTTTATCATCAGAAAAGTCCTAATTTCGACCTAAATTCGTCTGAAGCGGCGCTTCAAATGCATAGCGCTTCAAGCTTAAAGCGGCGCCTCTATCGCTTCATGTAGATTGTCGCCTCAAAGCAAAAAAGCGTTTTGCTCATCGCCCCGCGCCCCAAACGCCTTAAGCGCGCCCCAGGCGCGCTTTTTTAAACCAAGAGTGTTGCATCCCACCACATATAAACGTGGCAAATCATCAACTAAGCAGTTAATGCGGAAAAATATCGGTTATCGGTCAAGGACCAATATTTGATATATCGGTTTTCGCGGTGAGATATCGGTGAGATATCGGTATATGAATATATATCAAATTTTATAAATAACTAGGATTACAAATGAAATATACAAACTTAGAGGGACTAAAATGGAGAAAAGAAAACTTTGTACATAACTCTTTCTTAAAAGTTAGTGCTAAAAGTTTAATATTGAAACCTAGAGGGTGTAAAGTGACACAAAGACAAACTTAATTAAGAAACCCTAAATAAAAAGATAAGCATCGCCTCCTTTATCATCTTCTTCAATAAGCAGACTAACTAAATAACAGAGGTTCTACTTCTGTTCTCCGGCGACTGCGATAATAAACCCTTCTAGGGTTTCTGTCAAACAGCCGCAAAATTAAGAAGCAACAGCTTACATTCTACATTCTTACAGAGAAGGAAGACGAAGCATCTGAACAGGTATGTTATTTCTTCACAATCACAGAATCAAAATGGGCAAAAAAACAAAGGAAACCGAGATTTTCGGTGAGATGACCGAGATTTTTAAGTCATATCGGCCGATATATCGCCGATATCGGCCGATATTATCGCTACCGAGATAATAACCGATATTCTTGACCGAGATTACTTCTTAGGGCCGATAACCGAGATCTCGGACCGATATAACCGAGATCTCGCCGATATTAACTGCTTAGATCATCAAGCAGGGGAGTGCTGATTATCGAAAACTGCTATGTTCTCAAGTCAAACACCAAAATGTCAAACGAGTTTTGAAGCATCAAATGTATAACACTATTGACACAAACACTACGGTTGTATTATCAATAAAAATTCAATATAACCCAAGTTCTCATTTAAACCCAATACATGACTTATGACAGACTAACTTCCTTCCCCTCAGTTTGTGACAACGGATTAGTTTAATAAACTACACTGATGATGTTTGGTTGTATTATAATTACGCTTTTACACTGCATAATTCTGATTTTTGTTAAAAAAGATCTCAAACAATCCTTACAGATGATAGCACAAGTAATAAGGGTTTGGTTTAATATTTAAGAAAACTTGTTAAGGGACACAAGATCCATTTTGGAAAACTTCCAGAACACAGTTTAGCAGCATAAAGTTCTAAAAAACATACATCAAACAAAGTGAAACCTGAACTCCAAGTAATAGAATCATCAACCTGAACTGCAATGTACGACGGAATCATCAAGTCTACTCTTGTCTGATCCTTTATAAGGGCACCATGCTTTCAACATAACTCCTGATCGACTTGAACCGCAATGTTGTTGACACCGGAAATTGATGACCCGAAGTGAATTGTAATGATTTAAAACATCTACTCTTCTTATCATAGACAAAGCTCCTCGGATCCTCATCCGCCTTGCTTGAACAAAAGATAATCTCGTCCATATTAATAGAATCTTTGGGTAAAGGGCGACCTAAGTCCACCCAAGGCTCAGGGAATGTGATAACTTCTTTGACCCAAACACGGTTTTCATAGTCTTGTAATATCCAAATATGCATTTCATTGGTTTCCACCACATGCTCAAAATCATAAAAAACAAATGCTAAACAACCATTGATTTTTAAGATGAAAGGATCCTCATCCAAAAACTCATCGGAAACAACTTGAGGAGTATTGATCACTGAAAACATCTGTGTTCTCAAGTGAAAAGCCAAAATGTGAAACATCTCTGATAAACAGTCCCAAACCAATAGATGTATTACACTATTAACACAAACACTGTCTTCGTAGAAGTACAAACGGTCCCAAGTAAAACCAATAGGAGGCTGGGCATCAATATTTCTCCATGAATAAGTTGACATAGAGAAAATCTTAAACCCGAATCCATTAGAAGAACGATTAATAAAATCCCTGATCATCAAAACCTTATGTTCATTTGTAGACTCATCAAAGCCAAATAAGTAATAAATACTCCCCTTTATATCTGTGTGGGTGGAAGGATAAGGGAGTTTAAAAAGCTTATGCGTGCTAGGGTTCACAACGAAAGGGCAAGTGTGACGGTAACAATCCCTAGACCATTTAAAGGTAGTAAATAGCACTAAGCCGTTCAAATGTTCGACTTTTACCCTGTTCAAATGTTCGACTTGTACCCTATTACCGGAGCCGATGGTGAGGATATGAGTGACGGGACCACCGTCACAGTCGGCGGAGAGAAGGTGGTTTTGGCAAGTGGATTCATCGTAAGTAAAGATAAATAAGGCGGTGCGGGTGGAGCGAGTGAAGTGGAGCTTGGAGAATGATGGAGCTGAGATGAGTGAGAGCCATTGTTTGGAGACGGATCTGAAACGGAGAATGGATTTGACCGGGAGTCTAGAGAGGATATCTTCAACGATTTCACTGAGGATTGAGATCTTTGTTAATCGATCATCTGTCGTCATCGTTGATTGTTCCTCTTCTTCTTCTTCTACTTCTAGGGTTTCCATTTTCTTGAACAGGACACACAACTTTGGGAGGCGAAATCAAACTTGAGTTCAATTGATGACAAAAATTATCCTTTTTTAGTGTATGTGTACTGGAAATGTTATAGGGCGTTTTATGCCCCAAAACGCCCCCCAACACCGCCCCCACGGCGTTTTGAGGCGTTATAGGGTGGGAGAGTTGTGAGTATAACGAGCGTTTTCAAATGTGGGG
Organism: Ambrosia x helenae; assembly: GCA_030844895.1. Lineage (NCBI taxonomy): Eukaryota > Viridiplantae > Streptophyta > Magnoliopsida > Asterales > Asteraceae > Ambrosia > Ambrosia x helenae. The sequence goes on along the minus strand of CM061228.1, from coordinate 38,729,160 downwards.
GTGTTGATGTTTGTGTCATTCGACCGTTTTCCAACGGTTGTTTGTTTTATTTATTTTTTTTTCTTCCAACTCTCTTTATATATATATATATATATATATATATATATATATATATACTAGCTGATTACCCCGGGAGGGTCCCGAGGTTGAAAAATCTATGGTTATTGCAAATGGCTCAAGTTAACTAACCACAAAATCTCTTAATTATTGCATGTTCATAGTATTCTAATCAGTAATAACTCATATTCCCTAATCTAAAACTTAATCAGTAATCATCTAAAGAATCACTTATGTAAGTTGCAACTATTCAAAAACTCATCACATCTCTCTAATTTCTCACATTCTAATGGCTCTTATAATTCCTAACCTAATCAACTAAACAAACACTTAAGTTGGAAGTTGTAACCATTGCATCTCATTATGCCACGTGGCATAATTAGGAGATGGTTGAGGCCACAATTGAACGCCACGTCAGCAACTATCAATTCTTTCTGGGAGCGTCCCGGGGTTGAAAAATATAACCATTCTAATAATACTAATACTAATAGTAATAATTGTTACTCTTGTAATTAAATAAATAAAAAAATAACCTTGCTATAAGTTAACTCCATGTGTTGCAGTGTTGCGCGATTATTTCTCCTAGCTTCTCTTGATGAAGTATACCTAGTAAATTCCAATGATAACATGGCGATTGGGCTGATTTTCAACATCGTAGATAAGAACCTGGTTTAAAAGAAAAAACATGATTAATGAATAACATGAACACTTTGTGTGTTTTTTTTTCTGTATGAACGAAACCCCACAAAAAATAGTCGATTTTTTCTCCGTTTTTTATATAGCACTATGGTACTCGTTGGAAAAATAATAAAACGCTCGTTAATTTGGTGTAATTTTTTTCTTTAAAAAATCCCGTATATAAAAGATATAAACGTTTAAAAATTATGGGAGGAAATATGAGAGATAAAAATTTAAATTTATTTTTAAATTCTTTTTTCCTAAAATAACTCAATTTAATTAAAAAGGAAAATAATTCAAAAACACCAAAAACACTCAATTATTAAGCCACGTGGCACTCTCAAGGAGGGGTTGAGGCCTCCATTGCACGTCACGTCAGCATATACGTTTTCCTTTATATATATTAATAGATATACATCCATCCATTTAAACATCAAACACCCCACCACACCAACACTAAACACAACCCAAATACAAACCAAACCTATGGCAGCGTGGACGAATCAAGAGCAACTCGAGTTGGTGCGGGCGTGGATGAACGCTAAGGAGATCCCGCCAGCCAATAGGGAGTCTTTTTGGCGCAATGTGTTGGTCGAGTTCAACCAAATCACCGGAACGAACCACCGTACCGTTGATCAGATCACCAGTAAGTGGTCTGCTATACGAAATAACGTTAACAGATGGCATGGAGTCTATGAAGCGACGATGCAGGCGCACCCTGGGGTTAGCGAACAGATGGCAATTCAGTTGACACACTGCGCCTATCGTCAACAATACGACAGCGACTTCTCCATCACCAATCTTTTGTCGTGGTCTCTGATGCGTTTTCACTATGTTTAATTTTTAATGTTTAGGCTTTATTTTCTTATCCTGACAGGTTGTAATGTTTAAAGTTATGTATAATGTTTAGTGTTTTATTTTGTAAACTATGAAACATAAACACATTAATATATAAAACATATAAAAACACATTACATAAATTACTTAATAAAACACTACATAATTCCTAAATTACTTAATTAAACATTACATATTCCTAAATTACTTATTTAAACATTACATATTCCTAAATTACTTATTTAATCCTAATTTTCTCCATTATGGAGAGTAGTTGTCCCAGTCCTCGAGTGTGGGGTACTCGGGGGACAAGGAACGTGAGCTATCCCGTCCATCGGATCTCGCATCCGAGGGGAAATAGCAGTACTCACGAGGAGGGGAAGGAAGGCTCCAGAGGCGTTCCTCCTCCTCAATTTCCCTGAGGGCTTCCAAGTCCCCCTCAGTTGGGGAAGTCTGGTGGTAGGGGGTGGGGGTAGTCTGGTGGTAGGGGGTGGGGGTAGTCTGGTGGTAGGGGGTGGGGGTAGTCTGATGGTAGGGGGTGGGGGTAGTCTGGTGGTAGGGGGTGGGGGTAGTCTGGTGGTAGGGGGTGGGGGTAGTCTGATGGTAGGGGTGGGGGTGGGGATAGCAGCAGTCCGGGGGGTAGGGGCCGACAACATTAGACGCTCCATTTCTTTCTGGGCCAACGCATAATCCATGGCCCAGACCATTTCCTCATCCGTCCAGTCATCATCGGCTTCAGGAGGAGGAAAGGTTGGTTGTGCAGCAGCAGCAGGAGGAGGGGGATATAACCAATGTTGTGGAGGAGGAGGAGGAGGAGGAGAAAGAGGAGGTTGTGCAGCAGTAGGAGGAGTAGAGGAGGTGAATGGTAGTCTCCGGGGCGGACCGTCCCCGGACCCGGCGAGAGTACTGCCGAATATTAGACGGTCCGGCAGCTCCTGGTTGAAAACCGGCTCCCATGTTATTCATTGTTTTGAGGATGAGGAATTGGAGGTGTGACTGAAAAATCAGTTTTGGTGTTGTATTTATAGGGTTACAAATATGACCGGTTGGGGGGAAAACATTTGAAATTCAAAATTTGAAATTTAAACGTTTGGGGGGAGAATTTGAAATTTAAATGTTGGGGGGGGGGGGGAGAGAATTTTAAATTCAAACGTTTGGGGGGAGAATTTTAAATTCAAACGTTTGGGGGGGGGGGGAGAATTTGAAATTCAAACGTTTGGGGGGGGGGGGAATTTGAAATTCAAACGTTTGGGGGGGGGGGATTTGAAATTCAAACGTTTTATTATTTTATTTATTTATTATTATTTTTTCTTTTATCAATAGTATTATTTAAATAAGAAAATAAATAATTAACCAATAATTACCCAATCATTTATAACCCCCCTTCCCACTACACCCTCTTTTTCCATAACCCCCCTTCTATTACTTTTTAATATTTTAATACCCATAACCCCGTATAACCCCCACCACTACACATACACTTATAGGATTTGAAAGTAAAACACATACTATAAGACATGTGGTTTTCCTTAGGGTTGCAAACGAACCGAACGAACATGAACAAGGCTTTGTTCATGTTCATTTGTTAAGGAAATTATGTGTTCGCGAACTGTTCATGAACACTTGACGAACAAGATTTTATGTCCGTGTTCGTTTGTTAAGAAAACACTTGTGTTCGTGTTCGTGTTCGTTTGTGTCCGTTTATTAATTTTGTTCATGAACGCACATGAACACAAACGAACATTAATGAACACAAACAAGTGTTTGTGAACGGAAACAAACACAAAATTAACTTTCAAATAAGATCGAATTCGCATACATTAAGGCATTAGCTAGATCCACTCAAAATATAACTTAATTATCCAAACATTTTTAGTATTAACATAATATAGATAAACATAATAAAGTAGTGTATCAAAAAACTAAGTTCGCATCAGAGGTGAATGGAGGAGGGCATGGTGGAAACATATAATGAAAGTGGATACTAAAAGTAGGTTTATTGATCTCATATAGTCATATATTTACCTTACATATATTATTTATTTATACGGTAAAATAAATAAAAATAAAAGCAAATAAAAAAGTATAAAAATTAAAAATCCTATTAAACTATCGAACATAAACGAACACATTACCAAACGTTCACGAACATAAACGAACGAACGTGGCCTCTGTTCATGTTCGTTCATTTAACTAAACGAACAGAATTTTTTGTTCGTGTTCGTTCATTTATTAAACGAACGAACACAAACGAACTTCCCGCCGAACGGTTCATGAACAGTTCGCTGAAAGTTCAGTTCGTTTGCAGCCCTAGTTTTCCTCCACTTTTGATGTGTTGTGTCTTTTGTAAGTGGATGTGGTCTAGTGGCCTTTCTGTGTTGTGGCCGTTGTTTTGTTAACTTTTCTTGTATGGTTTCCCAGTCTCTTGCTGGACTGTGTGTGTGTGTATATATATATATATATATATATATGATAAGGATAATTTAGAAATCCCTTTGAGTTGGAGAAACTCAAGAAACCTGAAGAAACAATAAGTATCTCGGGGATTATTACTAATCACCGAGGGGTTATACTTATGTTACTATATGTACGTTTCTTTACCCAAACCTTTAGATCAACCCGAAAATGTAGTGTGAGTGAGTGTGTGGTGAATAAGTAAAGCAAGAACACAAATATGTAAGTGGTTCGGTCATGTTTGACCTACGTCCACTGTAAGGAGCCGATGATATTATTGCTTGATAGAATACAAAGAGTATGAGTAATCCTAGCTCTAAGTTACAAGTGATTGGTTTTCGATCCCTTTGAAGGGATCTGATGTCTTCTATTTATAATGGAGGTCGTGGGCTTGGGAAGAAGCCCACGACGAGTCTTGTGATCTTTGGGCTTTGGCTCGGCCCAACTCTGCTCAGCCTCTGAGAAAGGCGGGAAAAGGACATCTACTGTAGATGACGTCAGCGGCGAGCTTACTGGTGGACACGTGGCGACATGTGATTGGTCCTTGGCGGTATGTTGTTCTGCAGTAGCATGGTTGACTTACCTGTCGGCGTCTGATGCGGCCTCTGACAGAAGGTGAGCATTCCTGGCCAGAACAGTAGTTGCAGCATGGTGGAAGCATGGAACCAGTCACGTCACTGTTGAACCTTAGTGGTTGTTGGGCAGCTACAGGCACGTGTCCTTGTCCCATTGATGGTGTCAGTGATCCTTGCAGGTAGATTACTGACTCTTGATCTTCCGTACATGGTACTTGGGAATGTCTGTGGTATAAAGTAGCGCGCGCGTTGGTAGACGCGCGCGTGCTTGGCACAGATGTGTAGTGTTGCTACCCAAGTTCTTTCCGCTGAAACCTTGTTGTGAGTGTTTCCGCGGATCTTCTGTTAAGCGGGGATAGGGATGCCGCGTCCGCTTGGATTAGGCTCCCTATCCCTTCAAGTCCCCCTAGTCTAGGGCTTCTCCTGTTCTTGATTTAAGGGGAGGTGGAGCGCTAGACTGAATTAAAAAGTGAGTTGCGGATGATAGCTCCTCCGCTCGTGTTTTTCTTCCGTCGGTTGGGCGGGGAACGTCTTTCTCCGCGTTACGTCAAGAGTTCGCAGATTCTGACGTTACGTGCCTTGTCTCTGAAGGGGGAGGGCGGGGAACGTCTTTATCCGCGTTTACGTCAAGGCTCCGCGAGCCATGACGTGTCACGCCGTTTCTTGTTTTAAATGCGGTTGTATACTTGAAGTAAATGCTGGGTGGTGTATTTATTTTGTCGTCAATCATTTGAATTTATGGCGCCTGGAATTCGAATGTGGATAACTTTGTGGAGAAGTTTGACAGACGTGTCAGACAGCTGCCAGAGACGTTGTATGCTTTATGTCATCCAATCTTTTTGCAGAAGTCTTTTCGCCTGGTGTCAGGCGCGTGGTGATCAAGCGCGTCTGTTGATTGAATGAGTGATCAGGGTAGTGCCACGTGTCTTGTCCCACGTGACTTGTGTCAGGCGCGTGGGAGGGCACGCGTTTGGTATTGTGAGATTGTGAGGTTTGCTGACACGTGTCCGGGGACTGAACGGTTGCCAGCTGTGACCGTTGCACACGCGCTATTGTGAGCCGTCCGATGATGCATATGCCACGTGTCATCATCTTCGTCCTCCATACGAAGAGACGCGACAGTTTCTTTTTCGTTGTGGGGCCCCTTGTCATAAATGCGATGAGTATTTATATGTTGGATGGCTTTGAGAAACGGTTATGCTTTCAAATTTCTCCCAAAGCCTCCCATAGTTTTCTGATCAATCTTCATCTTCTCCTTCCCTCCTCTTGAAGTTTCCGAGCAATCTTCAAGTTTCCCGGCGAGTTTTCCGGCGTCGACTGAAGATTTCCTTGAAACTTCAACCTTTCACCCTGCTTTCCTTTCCCTCCTTTCAGATCCTACTTCCATTCCGTTGAAATGTCTAATATTTCAACCAACGTTTCTCCCACTGGTGAGATTCATCGTGATGAGTCTGAGGCCAGTAGTCAGGAGATAGAACCTGATGTTCCTGAGATAAAGGTGAAGGAGAGAAAGTTGGCGATCAATACTCCTTGTAAATGGACGGCTGCCACTTTCACTGTGTTCTGTGCCGATCATGGCATCCTGCCGGAGTGGGAGCCGGAGTTTCCTGGTCCGGGGAAGACTATCCTGACTGCGCCAGAGGGCAAGCTTGCCTTCTATGAGGCCCATTTCTCCAAGTATGGGTTCCGCTTGCCCTGCACCCGCTTCCAACTGGACACCCTGATAGAGTATGGGGTGGCGGTGTCCCAGGTTAGCGGGTTTGGGATGCTCCGGTTGGGGCATTTTGAGAACCAGTGCCGGGCGTTGGATATTGAACCGACCATTGATCGGTTCAATGTGTTTTACTACATGGCCCGGGATGAGTCGTGGTTTAGTTTTAAGCCGCGGCCCAATGTGCCTGTTATTGTTACTGATGTTCCGAAGTCCCTCCATGGATGGAAGGACAAGTTCTTCTATTTGAAGAAAGGTGTGATTCCGGTGGCCATGCCTTGGAAGGTGGTGACGTCCAGGGAGCGGGTGCCAGACCGCGAGGTGATGCGGAACTATAAGGATGAAGCCTGGTTCGTCGCCCTTACAACTCATAAAACCAAGCTGGAGTTGAAGGGTTTGTTTGAGGGCACCTACAATTTGCTGGGCACCAGCCGCACCGGCATCCGCGAGGGGAAAGAGCCCTACATCGCCCAAGAAGGTATGAGTTGTCGCTTTGTTTTTTGTTGTGATTATAATTCTTGCTAAGTGTTTTTGTTGAATGCGCATGCGTGTCGAAGTTTGACATCTTTGAGTCCCGCGGGGCTCTTAAGCTGAAGTGGAGGCGGATCCCTGAGGGACAAGTCTCCTTTTTGGAAGACTTTGTTGGCCGGTTCTCTTATCCGAACTTAGATAATCCGCCCGCCCCCCATTTCGTCACCCGTAAGTCTTCTGACCCTTGTTCCGTATTTGTAAGTGAGGTGCCGCATTTGGTGCGGCATTCTCAGGGGCGCATGAAGCATGCCCCGCGTAGGCGCTGCTATGTGGTCAAGCCAGTGACCCCCCTTTTTGACACAGGGTCTTCGGATACAGGCGGGGAGTATGTCAAGAATCGTCATAAGCGGAAGGATGGGCCTGCTTTGGATGATGACGATGACGTCGATGAGTTTAAGTTGAAGACGCGGAAGTGGGGTCGCCGTGAGATGGGTGCTGGTGGGGACGGCGGGGCGAGCGTGGCTGCTGGAGCTTCCAAGGGTGTTGGGGGTGCGGGGGATAAGGGCAAGTCCCCCGCTCAGGTTACTCAGCCACAGGGGCCTGGTGCCCCTGTGTTCTCGTTTGATATAGGCGCTCCGCCTGAGCGCCAACCTCTTCTTCAAAAGATGATGAAGAAGATCCCCGGTACGTACGTCCCATCTTCCGTTTATTATTACTTGTTCTTGTTTTTGCTAACTGTTTTTACATCTTGCAGGCGCGGCGCCGAAAGTAACAACCAGTCCTTCCCCTCCGCCCATGCCTACCTCTGAGGATATAGTGGAGGCCAAGAATAAGAGGGAGGCGGAGCGACTCCGAAAGGAGGTGGAGGTCACTGAGAAGGCCAAGTCCGATGAAGCCGCTAAGGCTGAGGCCCTTTTGAAGGCAAATGCGGATGAGGTTGCCAAAGCTGAGGCAACAAAGAAGGCGGCGGCCGAAGATGCCGCCAAGAAAGCTGAGGCGGCGAGGAGAGCGGCGGCCGATGATGCCGTCAGGAAGGCCGAGGCCGAACGACTTCGCTTAGGGGAGCAGAAGCTCAGTTCGGAGAAGGAAACTGAGGTCAGACAACAGGCTGATGACGTTTCAAGCATCAGGATGACACCCCTGGCGGGAAGCGCTGGGGTGGTATGGTTGATCGCCGGGCGGGAAGTGTGCCGCCTGGCGCGGGGGGTGGGGAACCCGCTGGGGAGTATGATGGCTCCAACTGGGTTGGGGGCGACACTATTTGGCGCCCCCGATGGGCGGTCCGGGAGAACACTTTGTTCTTTAACTCTCTGGCCGCCGAGGAGTTTGTTAGTGGGGCGGTGCCCCCTATGAGCAGGCTTATCAGGACAGCCTGAGTCTTCCTGACTTATTCACGAATATGTGTATCGGTCAGGTGAGTCAGCTGGCCATGATGGATTCCCTGCGGCGGCGGGATGCCGCCATGCAACGGGACTTGGCCCATTTGAAATCTGAGAAGGTCTCCCTTGCTGAAAAAGAGGCGGCCATGAAGTCTCGAATTGAGGAGTACCGTTGACGGGCTCATCGTGCGGAAGATGAGGCGAAAAAACTCTTATCTGAGTCGGCGGCGGACAAAAAATAGTGGACTGAGGCTTGCAACCGCAGTAACGAGGAGAAGCGGCTGCTGAAGGAGCGGATCTAGCAACTGAAGGACACGAACAAGGCGGATCTTGCAGAGTTCGAGAAAAAGTGCAAGTCCCTTGCCGAGCGTACTGTCAAGTTCGTTGACATGCGCAAGCAGCTAGAATCCGCGACCGCGGATCTTGATAAGGCCAACTCCCGCCTTACTGCTCTTGAGGAAGAGCGGTTTACCATGTTGGAGGCGAAGGAGACCCTCCAGCTGGAGAGGGATGCGGCTTTGAAGGACCGCGAAGCTGCTGTTTTGGAGGCCGACATGGCCAAGTCTCTGCTGGACGCTTCGGTGGTGGAGCAGGAGAAAATGCGCGAATCCCTTCGCTGGTTGATGACCAGCGGTATTGACGGGGTAAGTTCTCCTATCGGCTGTCCTCATCCTTGTTTCCGTTTTGTATTGTTATTAATAATGTCTTTGTTGCTGCAGATTTTCAAGCGCTTTTGGCAGGAGCCAAAACTTGGTGACCAAGTCGTCAGTATAGCCGCCGCCGCCCATGCTTATGGGTATAGCGGGGGGGGGGGGGGGTTTGAAGATGGTTTTCTTCATGCGCAGAACAACGGGCGCATCATTGACGCGGAGCATTACGGGAAGCCTCTGAAGGACGAGCACTTGGCGGAACTCGCCAAGTTTGACAAACTCGAGTTTCCCGTCCTTCAGGTTGTGGCGGATTGTAATCGCCACGTTGACCCCGCCGCTTCCCTTCGCTACTTTATTGAAAAATCTGACGAGCTGGGCGAGAAGGCCAAAGAACGGGCTGCGGAGGCCGAGAGACTGCGCTTGGAGGAGGAGAGATGAAAGGCCTCAGGTGAAGGGTTCTCCGGGGCGCGGGCGGGTGATGAGGAGGCGTCGGAGACTGATGAGCAGCTAGTAGATTTTAGCGGCTCTGATAGTTAGGTTGTTTTTTGTTTCCCTGTTTTCCTGTAAATGTTTGTTGGGTTTTTAATTCCCTAAGTTAATGAAAGATTTTTGTTTGTCATGCCTTGTGTTGTCTCGCGTTAACTCCTGTCATACTTATTTAACCAAGTCGTCACCTAGTGTGTAAGTAAGAGTTAGCGCGTGCGTTTGGTAAATGGTCCGGCATTTAAGTACTTACTTTTGCCTTGAAGACCAATACTCAACACAACTTGTGCCTTGAGTTCGACAAGCATACTGAATAGGCCTTGTCTTGAAGACGTGTATTCGCGCCACAAGGGGTCATGCTGCTCGTAAAGTCCGACCCGCGTTAGGAGCGAGTCTAGGAGACTGAGTTTTAGCATGGCGCTTTGGCGCGAATGTTTCCGTCCGACAAGTGGGCTATGTCTTGAAGACTGCAGCGCGGGTTAGGTGTTTATACATCCTAGCCGTAGCACGAAGATGCGTTCGTCCGACATAGCCTGTAGCGTTGTCTTGAAGACCTAGGCGTGGAAAAACAAGTAGAGCAACAAGTAATAGTAGACAAACATTCTTTTATTAATGATCGCTGCGGCGTGTGTAGCCGGGCGTAATAACAGGGTTACAAATAACATAAGCGCAATTATGCCGCATTCTAAGATCGGGGGACGGGCGTGCCGTCTAGTCTTTCTAGCGCGTAGGCCCCTTTGCCTAAGATTTCTTGGATTTTATATGGCCCTTCCCAATTTGGTGCCAGTTTTCTTGGTTTTTCCGCGTTTGACGCTTCGTTGTTGCGGAAAACGTGGTCCCCAATCTTGAAGGCGCATCTTTTGACACGCTTATTGTAGTACCGCTCTAGTTGGGTTTTGTACTTGGCCTCTTTGATGGCGGCTAAGTCTCGCCGTTCATCAAGTAAGTCTAGGTTGATGCGGAGTTCTTCATCGTTGTTAGTTCGGTCAGCCAGTAGGACCCTTACAGAAGGGCAACCGATTTCGGCTTGGATCACCACTTCGGATCCGTAGCTTAGGCTGAACGGAGTTTCTCCGTTGCTTGTTTTTGTGAGGGTGCGGTAGGCCCATAGGGCGTGTGGCAGTTCATCCACCCATCCTGTGCGCCTGGTGCCCAGCCGCGTCTTGATTCCCTCTACTCTGCTTCTGTTGGCTCTCTCCACTTGGCCGTTCCCCTGCGGGTGTGCAACGGATGTGAATATTTGTTGGACGCCCATCTGCGCCAACCAGGATTGTAACATGTTGTCCACGAACTGCGTGCCATTGTCGCTGACTAGTTGCATTGGTAGGCCAAATCTGCAGATTATGAACTCCCAGATGAATTTCTTTACGTGGGATCCGTCGATTTTGGCCAAGGGCTTCGCCTCGACCCATTTAGTGAAGTAATCGATGGCCACGATGAGAAATTTAACATTTCCCGGGGCCGCGGGAAAGGGCCCAACTAGATCAATCGCCCATTTTTGAAAGGGCCATGCCGCCGTCACCGATACTAGGTCATTTTTTGGCCGTAGGGTATTTGGCGCGTGGCGCTGGCAGCTGTCGCACTTACGTAATTCCTTGACTGTGTTGTTGTGCATGCCCAGCCAATAGTATCCTGCATTCATGATCTTGGCGACCACCATCCGTGGCCCTGTGTGTAGTCTGTATGTGCCTTCGTGAATATCTCTTATGAGGAACAATGCGTCTGCGGAGTCCACGCAGCAGAGTAATGGTCCTAAGTTGGATCGGCGGTATAATACGCCATCCATTAGCTGATAATGTAAGGCCTTATGCTGTATCTTCCGGGCCTCTGACTTATCGTCAGGCAGGGTTCCGGAGGAGAGGTAAGCCTTGATTGGGGTCATTCAGGACGCGTTGCCTGCTTGGATGACGTTAACTTGCCTCAGCGGGACAGACGAGGTGTTGAGGAATTCGACGCGGACTTCCTTAGCCATGTGTTCGAAAACTGTGGAGGCCAGTTTGCTCAATGCGTCTGCTGGCTTGTTTTCACTGCGCCTGCTGGCTTGTTTTCACTGCGCCTGATGTGTTCTACGGTGCAGGAATTGAATTTACGCATGAGTTGCTTGGCTTGTTCTAAGTATAACGCCATGGTTTCGTCCTTTGCGTCATAGACCCTGTTGATTTGCTGAGCGACAAGTAATGAGTCCACGTGTGCCTCCACGTGCCTGGCCCCTATTTTTTCTGCGATGCGGAGGCCTGCCAGCAACGCTTCGTATTCCGCCTCGTTATTCGTGCTTTTAAAGTCGAGGCGGATGGCGTATGTGAACTCATGTTTATCTGGGCTGATAAGGCGTAGACCCGCGCCTGAACCGTCATCGTTGGAGGCCCCATCCGTGAAGAGGGACCAGACCTGCGATGGGTTTTGGGCTGGCGCGGGGGATTGCTCTGCTTTACATTCCTCAACTTTGTCGGTTGGTATTTCCGTGGCGAAGTCAGCCAAGACTTGTCCCTTGACCGCGGGTCGGGGTTTGTAGTATATGGTGTGCTCTCCAAGCTTGATGGCCCATTTTGCCAATCGACCCGAGAGCTCTGGCTTGCACAGGACATCGCTGATCTTGTAATCTGTGAGGACGTTGATTGGGTGTCCTTGAAAGTATCTTCGCAGCCTTCGGGACGCGTGCACAAGGGCTAGGACTAGTTTTTCCATGATAGTGTACCTTGTCTCCGTGTCAAGCAAGGTGCGGCTGATGTAGTAGATCGGAGTTTATACCCCTTTGCAGTCTACCAGAAGAACTGCGCCTACCGCCCGCTCGGTTACGGAGAGGTAGAGTGTGAGCGGTTCCTTTGGTGTTGGTGCTGTGAGGGTTGGCAGGTTCATGAGGCACTATTTCATTGCTTGAAATGCAGCTTCCGCGTCCGTCGTCCAACGAAAGTTGCTCTTTTTTAAGCAGTTTTTCAGGGTGTCCACGAACGGGAAAGATTTTGAAGCGTAATTGGACAAGGACCTGTTGAGCGCTACCAGGCGACCCATCAACATTTGGACTTCTTTGATTGAATCGCGGGAGGGCATACGTTCTATTGCTTGCACCTTTTTCGGGTTGGCGCGGAACCTGTCCCGAGTAACAATGACGCCCAAGAACTTGCCCTCCTCCATTCCGAAAGAACACTTGCTGGGATTTAACTTCATGCGCACTTTGCGCAGCTGGTTGAAGGTCTGTTGGATATCCTGTAGCATGTTGCTTTCCTCTTTACTCTTAATGACCAGATCGTCCATATATACCTCTAGGCGCACACCCAATTTCATCAACGAAGGCTGTGTCCATGAGGCGTTGGTATGTGGCGCCCGCGTTCTTTAAACCGAATGGCATTTTTGTGTAGCAGAACGCGCCCATGTCGGTACAGAAGGCGGTTTTATCCTCGTCCTCCTTTGCCATCTGTATTTGGTGGTACCCCATGTACGTGTCAAGGAAACATTTGAAGCGGTAAGGGGCCAAGGAGTCCACTTTTAGGTCAATTTCCGGAAAGGGATAGCAATCCTTCAGGCACGCCTTGTTGAGATCCTTGTAATCAACGCACATGCGCCAGCTGCCATTAGATTTCGCGACCATGACTGGATTCGCGAGCCATGATTGATATCAGATGGGTCGTAGTATGCCCGCATTGAGCAGCTCGGTGACTTGCTCGTTCATGGCCTTTGTTTTCTCCGGCCCCATGCTTCTCTTCTTTTGAACCACTGGCTCGACTGATCGGTATACGTTGAGCTTATGTTCGGCTATCTCCCGTGGAACGCCGACCATGTCCACTGGTTTCCATGCGAACACGTCCATGTTGTGGATCGGTAGCTGTTTCAAGTGGTTGCGGATGGAGCCGGAGATTACATGGCCTATGACCACCGTTTGCTTCGGAAATTTAGGGTTGAGAACCCATTTTTCCGGCTCCGTGCGGGTGTCTGCTTTGACCATTTTTGGCGGTTTAGTGGCTTCGGCCGCATGACAGTCTTTGTTGCTTCGAATGACTGCAATGCCGGTTTTGGTTGGGAATCCCACCATTGCATGAGATGCGGAGGTGTTGGCGTTGAAGCGTGCAATGCCCTCGCGACCCAATAGGATGTCGTGATTGGAGTTTGCTGGCAGAACCATGAAATCGCAAATTTCCGTGCGCTCATGAGTGCCGTCAGACATTGCTACTGGCATAGAAATCATACCGCGGGGCATGATGGTTTCATGAATGAACCCCGAGATTGGTTCGTTTACCGGGACAAGCTTTGCCTTGTCCTCCTCATCCAGTTGTTGGAAGCATTGGTCGTACATGATATCGGTGCTGCTGCCGCCATCCATGAACATGTACCTTGTTCGATAGTGACCGAAGACGGTGGTGATGACTAGAGGGGCGGTGCATGATGCCCCGCCTCGGACTTTGGGGAGGATGACTTCCACTTCCTTCCAGGAGTCGTTGCTTATTGGTACCCGCGCTCTTTTCCCTTGCTGGCTCTTTTTTCCAGGCCTTGTCATATTGCATTGGTGGCGCGGGATGATGGTGGCAGTATGCATGTTTAAGTCACGGATTTTTTTTCCGCGACCCTTCCGCTTGTGTATCATCGCCAGCTTGCCTTTAGCTGCACGGTGGACATTTTTAACCAAATGGCCAAGTTGCCCAGACTTCAGGGCAGTTTCAATTTCCATCTTTAGGCTGTAACAATTGTCTGTGAGGTGGCCGAAATCGTTATGGTATTCGCAGAACTTGGAAGTGTCTACGTTGCGTCTCCTCCCTAAGGGTTTGGGCTCTTTGAGGGTGACTTGTTCCGTCTTTAGGACTTGAGACGGACTTTTGACCAGCGGGGTCCAGTCGTGGTTTTTCTTGGAATGACCACGCTGTTCCCTTGATTGTTTGCCGCTAATAATGTGGCGAGCATCATTTGCGGGAGAGTACTTCCCCTCGTCTGTTGAGCCGGAGATGCGGTTCCAAACAGACTTCCCCTTGTTCTTCTTCTTCTTCTTCTTCTTCTTCTTATTATTATTATAGTGATGCTGCTGGAAACCATGCATTTGATTGAATGACTTTTCTGATGAGGCATATATCTTGGCGGAGTGAATGTGTGACAACCTGCACCTTTCACTTTTCATAAATATGCATAATTGGTTCCTCAACTATTTCAAAATTTTCATTTTTAACCCTCGTATTTTAATAGGACCAAAATTCGCAATTTAATAAAACTTATAATTTTTATAAGTAAAAGTATGCACGTTTTATACTCACATCTACACCCGAGCACGTATGTTTCAGACCTTGATACTCAAAGCCCTTAATTTTCGGTCCTAAAACAACTTAGAAACCGAAGGAAACAAGTCTAGAACTTAAAATTGATTAAATTAGAAAAATTATTTTTTTAGCCCTCGCGGTCCGCCGAGACAGTCAAACAGTCAAAGTCCCAGTCAAAGTCTCAGTCAAAATCCTAGTCAAAGTCCTAGTCAAATAGTCAATTTATCTTAAAACCTTACTTTATTGTGTTGACCAATTTTAAAGCCTAATTGAATCCAAAACTAGTATAAAAACCCACATATGACTCATTACACTTTGCACCTCTAAATCAATTGTTTCAATTCGATTAAACACTCTCTCATACCTTTCTTCTAGAGTATATTACTTATACATTTGAAGCTTTGATTATAAGCTCTTGTAATTGACGAATTGGAAGCTTGATATTTTTTCCTATTCGGTTTCTTTTCTTCTAAATTGGACTAGTTTCGTTGTTGAATATTTGGATTGCTCGCATTTTCACGCTCGCTTAGTCATCTAGTCATTTGGCGAAAGTGAGTACTTCCTATCCCTTTTTTGCTTTTATTCATTTTTGGGGTGTTACATGTACACTATTACAAATTACAAATACAAGATTACATTTTCACAATACAATTCTAGTACTATGTGCATTTGCTTACAACGTGCTTTATGCTTAGACAATACATGTGGAATACATTTGTACTTAGTGAAATCATTAACATGGTACAAGCCGACCTTAACATTGGATAGCGCTATTGGATTGACAACCCGCCTAGGTTGATTCTCCCCCTTTTCATCGGAGAATCCGTGGTCATTGTTAAGTTTTTATCCATTTATTGGATAAGTACACCGCCGTTCATTTAGTACATTATACAGTCACAGGGTTGATTTCGCTCATTTGTATGATACATAGTTTACATATTTGCACTGTAGCTTTGCACTTGAATTGTATACCATTTTTCCAACTTACTATATGTATTAAAACTAGGAATGCTCACCAACATTTCTTATGTTGACAAAACCTATTTTGTACATGTTTCAGGTACAGTTTGATCTTAGTTCCATAGCATTGGATTTTAATGCTTGCTTTTAATAAGTTATTTCAAATTTCATGTTTCGTTCAGACTTTTGTATTTTTTTCCATTTCATCTATGTAAGACAATTTAAATTATTCAATAATATATTTACATTTTAGTACCATGTGCTTTTGAACAATCGTCACTACGTGACACCTCGATGATTCCGCCATCGGTTGGGGTGTTTCAGATTGGTATCAGAGCCATGGTTATAGGGAATTAGGTTATTAGAATGCCTTTTAGCCTAGTCTATAACCAAGCTTACATTCACGAGTCCTCTCGTGTTTATTTCTCTTTATCCTATTATTTTCTTTCAAGATATTTTCGCTATGATTCTTTCTCGTTATTCTTTCGGTGTGTTGTTTAAAGAAGAAGATACTCGTATTTCACAAACGAAACGATATCACCAAGTTCGGAGTGACATCCATACCTTGGTGATTAGTTTCACTCATCTATAGGTTATTTATCTTAGGAATATATCTTTGAGATAGGAGTGACATCCACACCTCAAAGAGTATTTCTTTCAAAAAGGAACTTAACCACTAAGCTGGGAGTGATATCCTTAACTTAGTGATTGGTTTCATTCCACAATCGTTTTCAATTTTGAAATACATCTTTGAGTTAGGAGTGAAATCCAAATCTCAAGGATCTATTTTTGCATCTCGTTTTTAGTCTCGCTAAAGTTTTGGAATTCACTAGTGATGGGGCACGTGCAATCTGGAAGTGTGAGCGCCTGTATCCTGAGTTTTCTGTCTAGGCCTGGCATTTTGTATAAATCCCAATCAGACGAGGGACCCGTATGCCGACCTGGGAACTCTCGGGATGAGCATTCACTTATAGGCTAAAGTACGCCCCCACAAGTCACTAGGAAATTTCAAATACTTGAGTTAGTCAAAGTTTCCTATGGAAACAATTCCAATGTTTTATATCATTAATATTCATATATGTTTATCATTTGAAGACTCAATTTAATCACTTGATAGTTTCATATGCTATTATTTATTGATCATTCGATTTTTAGTTCCTTATCATCATTATTAAAAAATTTTTTTGTTCGATATATTATCGCATTAAAGCTTACACTATTTCACTTATGCTCATGATTCTTACACTATAAGGTATTACTCGTTTTGCGTTAAAACATTTTTACCCACGACTTAAGTTTTAAACTCTGTGTTTAACTTTGATCACATCCTGATTTTAGGAATGTTGCGTCATTATACAGTTAAAAATGAACATGGTTTTTCCAAACTTATTATTTCAACCTGTTTTATACCTTCATGTTTACAAACTTACTTGATCGAAGTCACGGTATATCCTCATATATCTAATACTAATATTGCTGCACCCACTCTCCTAAGCCATAGCCAACTACCATTAGTTAGAACTTCTTAGTCAGACTAAACTCATACATAAATGCCTACCTACACGATACGCACTAGTACACTACTCTCTAAAACGATTAATTTGACAACTTATTCTATAAGTCTTTTCACAAAGCCTATTCGCTAAATTAGAACACACTTTTCATACACCTTATGCCTTGAAACAAATAGCCCGCTATGAGCCCAAATAGATGCCTTAACGATCCTGCAAATAAATGATCTTTCAATGTATAAAATTTGTAAAAGTTTGAAAATTTAAAAGGTTTAAAGTTTACCCAGTCTTAACGGGTAACACTTCGATTTTCTCAACATTTCATAACAATTAAAAATTTCCGACTTTTCAACCCACAAGTTAAAGAAATGTTTAAATACAGAAAATTTTATTTTCCAAAATTCGTCAAGGCATCTGGGATCATTTACAACCTTCACATCATTTTAAGTCTTGGTCTTTCGAAAAACATTAGATTTATACACACTTCATGAAATGGTTTCATCTTGCATTTTATAAACTTGCATTGCATATTTTACAAATCAAATGTAAATCTGCATGTTTTCATATAACGTATCCAATATATGTTTTCGGGAGGAATTTGCAACTAATAATATACCTTATAACACTTTTCAAACTCGACTTCTCGTAAACACATGAAAATGTGTACCTACGAAATCTTTTCAAGTGAACCTGTTTTGAACTTAAAATATTCTTCGGTTTCCAAAAAAGTTATCCTCATACCAGTAGACTATACGTCTGTTCTGCGCACTTTCATATACCGTAAATTTCATTATTTTTTACACCATTCTATTTATAGTTACGTTCGTACATTATCTTATTATTTTTGTATTATTCTTTTGTTGGTAGTTATTTTCACACGTTATTCGCAACTATTCTCGCACTAGTAATTAGTAGTTATTCTTACAATACTAGTTTTGAGCATTAATTTAACTCGTTTACTTTCATTTTGTGCAAATTGTGCGATTTACTCGATTTACGTTATGCTATTCTTTCAATCGAAATTTTATGCTATACTTATATACTTACATGCACGCATATTTGGTATGCATATTTTTTTTTTGGTTGTGAGCAAAACCCTGTTATACTTTACATTATTTTGTTCATCATCATGGCCAGCGAACATACTAATTGATAACTCGTATGAGATCTAAGCCAGTTCCCATGTACGACTCGGTTCAGAGTATTCCTCTAACCCGAGGGGAAAGGTGTAATCCTCGGAGTTTATCAATATGGTTGTTTAGAGCTCAATGATGTTAACAGAAATTTACCGGTTAAGGGTGAACCCGAAAGGTGAAGAACCCCTAATCATGTCTTATACTTACACATTAATCTCATTACGGTTAATGGGTGAAACTGAAAGGGGAAGAACCTATAACCGCATCTTATACTTGAGCAGTATCTACTACTTAACACATTTTGGTTGCACGCATTGTTTCTTGTATTACTTATATTAGTGTTATGGAAAAGCATAGCACCCTAGTGTAAGGTAAATCGATGATTACGGTCCGGAACGCAATCATGGATTTACAGTTACATGGGGGGTGGTGTGTGATTCTACTTAGGCTATAATTGGTAGACAATCAGTACGAGTCCAAAGTATCAGTAGTGTGGTGGGTTAGCTGCGGTACACCCTATATATAAGCACGAGCGATACTGCGGGAGCGGACTAGGAGTCTGACCAAGAACCTACCCTTTACTATCTCTTTATTAGATCGTTGACTAATAACTTGCATTTTCGATAAGAATGTTCTTACACGAGCTTCAATTCGACTTCTTAGAGTCTTTCTCTGGACCATCCACACAGAAAACACAAACTTTGTATACTCTTACACTTTCTGTTAGTCGAAATCTTGTTGCACGTCCTTAATAAAGTTCGGTCAGAAACTTCTCTAAAGTAAGGGAAGCTACTATAACACTGCCCTGCCCTAACCAGTTACATACTTTTCCCAAACCTTGCTCATTATAAACTCTTAATTCTCTAACCTTGGGTCAAACTTTATGGACTTTCAAAATCTTATTTTGGGTGTTAAATAACTACTTCAAACTTTGTCAAATCATGGCTAATGCATTTCTTAAAATCTACTTGCCTTTTAACAAATGTCTTTTGTTTCATGGAAACCTTCACTTGAAAGTAATTTCGGGACGAAATTTTCTAAAGTAGGGGAGACTGTGACAACCTGCACCTTTCACTTTTCATAAATATGCATAATTGGTTCCTCAACTATTTCAAAATTTTCATTTTTAACCCTCGTATTTTAATAGGACCAAAATTCGCAATTTAATAAAACTTATAATTTTTATAAGTAAAAGTATGCACGTTTTATACTCACATCTACACCCGAGCACGTATGTTTCAGACCTTGATACTCAAAGCCCTTAATTTTCGGTCCTAAAACAACTTAGAAACCGAAGGAAACAAGTCTAGAACTTAAAATTGATTAAATTAGAAAAATTATTTTTTTAGCCCTCGCGGTCCGCTGAGACAGTCAAACAGTCAAAGTCCCAGTCAAAGTCTCAGTCAAAATCCTAGTCAAAGTCCTAGTCAAATAGTCAATTTATCTTAAAACCTTACTTTATTGTGTTGACCAATTTTAAAGCCTAATTGAATCCAAAACTAGTATAAAAACCCACCTATGACTCATTACACTTTGCACCACTAAATCAATTGTTTCAATTCGATTAAACACTCTCTCATACCTTTCTTCTAGAGTATATTACTTATACATTTGAAGCTTTGATTATAAGCTCTTGTAATTGACGAATTGGAAGCTTGATATTTTTCCTTTTCGGTTTCTTTTCTTCTAAATTGGACTAGTTTCGTTGTTGAATATTTGGATTGCTCGCATTTTCACGCTCGCTTAGTCATCTAGTCATTTGGCGAAAGTGAGTACTTCCTATCCCCTTTTTGCTTTTATTCATTTTTGGGGTGTTACATGTACACTATTACAAATTACAAATACAAGATTACATTTTCACAATACAATTCTAGTACTATGTGCATTTGCTTACAACGTGCTTTATGCTTAGACAATACATGTGGAATACATTTGTACTTAGTGAAATCATTAACATGGTACAAGCCGACCTTAACATTGGATAGCGCTATTGGATTGACAACCCGCCTAGGTTGATTCTCCCCCTTTTCATCGGAGAATCCGTGGTCATTGTTAAGTTTTTATCCATTTATTGGATAAGTACACCGCCGTTCATTTAGTACATTATACAGTCACAGGGTTGATTTCGCTCATTTGTATGATACATAGTTTACATATTTGCACTGTAGCTTTGCACTTGAATTGTATACCATTTTTCCAACTTACTATATGTATTAAAACTAGGAATGCTCACCAACATTTCTTATGTTGACAAAACCTATTTTGTACATGTTTCAGGTACAGTTTGATCTTAGTTCCATAGCATTGGATTTTAGTGCTTGCTTTTAATAAGTTATTTCAAATTTCATGTTTCGTTCAGACTTTTGTATTTTTTTCCATTTCATCTATGTAAGACAATTTAAATTATTCAATAATATATTTACATTTTAGTACCATGTGCTTTTGAACAATCGTCACTACGTGACACCTCGATGATTCCGCAATCGGTTGGGGTGTTACAGAATGACTTCGTCCCAGGACTCTGGGATGCCTTCTTTTCCTGTAAGGCACTTCATGAGTTTCGGGCTGCGCACGTTGTGGATGAACGCAGCTCGGGTTAACTCTTCACCGCAGCCTATTTGTAAGGCCTCCTTGTTGAAGCGGACAATGAAATCTTCGATGGACTCGTGGTCGTATCGGCGGCACAAAAGAATGTGCGCCTTGTCTCTCTTGTGCTTTCGAAGATGTGAGAAATGGTTACCGAACTTATCGGTGAGATCGTCGAAGTCAGCGATGCTCCCCGCCGGGAGGTTGTCGAACCAAACCCTAGCTACGTCGGTCAGTGTTTGGGCAAAGAGGTGGCACCAAACTTGGACCGGCCAGTTAACCGAACTCCCGGCACACTCAAAGTCGTGAATGTGGTCGTCCGGGTCACACAGGCCATCGTACTTGCCGATGCTGCTGGGAAGTTTGGCTGTTCTGGGGATCACAGCTGTCGCTATACGGGCGATGAATTTTGATTTTTCAGCAAAAGATTTTAGGCGGAAAGGCTTAACCAAGTCGTCATCCACATCTTTGCGATGTGAACGACAGGTGTGGTCCTTTCCTCTACGGTCAGAGTCAGTGCTTGACGACTCGTACCCATCCGACTCGTTGTGTATGATGGTGCGGAGCGTTTTCGCCGAGCTCCCCGCCGCGACCACTACGACGTCCGGGGGTTTCTTTGTTCTTGTGGCTCTTTTTGTGGTGAAGAGCCATAGGTGAGGGTTTTGCCCTTCTTCTTCGCTTGTCTCATGAGCATCCGCTGGTAGATAGCAGCGCTTTTGGTACTTTGGCGGAGAAGTTACTGGTCTGGGTCTTCCTCTGAGTCGTCGCGATTGCTTTCGTCTGTTACCTCGTCATGCACCTCGTGAACAGGTTTCTGGATGCGTGAGGTTGACTGTTTTATGACCGTGGCTGGGGTGCCGTCGTTTCCAGTGAGCTGGATGTCGACGTCCTCAGCCTGGTTGATGACAGTTGTGTTGGGGTTGGGTTCAGCCATGGGTGGGTTAAAAGAAGAAAATTTTGTAACCGAACGGATGGCGCCAATGAAGAAACAATAAGTATCTCGGGGATTATTACTAATCACCGAGGGGTTATACTTATGTTACTATACGTACGTTCCTTTACCCAAACCGTTAGATCAACCCGAAAATGTAGTGTGAGTGAGTGTGTGGTGAATAAGTAAAGCAAGAACACAAAGATGTAAGTGGTTCAGTCAAGTTTGACCTACGTCCACTGTAAGGAGCTGAGGATATTATTGCTTGATAGAATACAAAGAGTATTAGTAATCCTAGCTCTAAGTTACAAGTGATTGGTTTTCGATCCCTTTGAAGGGAGTTGATGTCTTCTATTTATAATGGAGGTCGTGGGCTTGGGAAGAAGCCCACGATGAGTCTTGTGATCTTTGGGCTTTGGCTCAGCCAAACTCTGCTCAGCCTCTGAGAAAGGCGGGAAAAGGACATCTACTGTAGATGACGTCAGCGGCGAGCTTACTGGTGGACACGTGGCGGCATGTGACTGGTCCTTGGTGGTATGTTGTTCTGCAGCAGCATGGTTGACTTACCTGCTGGCGTCTGATGCGGCCTCTGACAGAAGGTGAGCATGCCTGGCCAGAACAGTAGTTGCAACATGGTGGAAGCATGGAACCAGTCACGTCATTGTTGAACCTTAGTGGTTGTTGGGCAGCTACAGGCACGTGTCCTTGTCCCATTAACGGTGTCAGTGATCCTTGCAGGTAGATTACTGACTCTTGATCTTCCGCACATGGTACTTGGGAATGTATGTGGTATGAAGCAGCGCGCGCGTTGGTAGACGCGTGCGTGCTTGGCACAGATGTGTAGTGTTGCTACCCAAGTTCTTTCCGCCGAAACCTTGTTGTGAGTGTTTCCGCGGATCTTCTGTTAAGCGGGGATAGGGATGCCGCGTCCGCTTGGATTAGGCTCCCTATCCCTTCAAAACCCAATTGTGGCCATTGATCAACAAGCATCTATGGCTGAGATTATTTCTAATTATTTTATTTCACTAAAGTACATCTTCTTTTTATTTTTTAAAGGATAAGGGTAATATATGTATTTATTCATCTCTCCTCTCTCTCTCCTCTCTCTCATCTCTTCTCTCTCCTGGCTCTCTCTTCTCTCTCCTCCCTCCTCTCTCCTCTCTCCTCTTTTTTCCTTTTACATTTTTTCAATTTTTAAACCTTTTAATAGATAAGAATCAGTCAGATTTGACTGTAACAACTTACGTGTTACATTGTAACATGTTATATGTGTCATTTTTATGCATTTACATTGTTACATTTTAAAACATGTTACACTGTAAAAATAGCATTTTACATATTTACATATGTATGGTAGTTAATGGTGCGTATGTAACCTGGTTTACATTAAAACTCAAAAACAGAAAATAAACTGTTGTAACATGTTACATACATATTTACAACCTATTTACATTTGTATGATTTTTTTTTTGACATATAAACACAATCAAATTCAAACTAAAAAAAAAAACAACTGAACATTCATACCCAAAAAAATAAAAACATATCCCCTTTGTGACCACCAATGATCCGCTGAAAAAGGGCACGAGCAGCTACGGTTTTATCGTTTAATAAAGGCAGAGCTTCAAGTAAAGGACCTTGCACTAGAAAATAGTTATTATTAAGAATTAATAATAATAACAGACAAAAAATGATCTTAGTCAAATATATATTAGTAAGCTAGAAATGGTGGCATGACTTATTCAATTAAAAACAAAAAAAAAAACTAAATAAAGTCAAATATATATTAGTAAGCTGGATACCTAGAAACTGATGTCCAAACACCAACGTTGAATGTCTGAAAACAAAATTTCAAGAACTCGTCACAATAAGGTCTTCTCTTCACGTTGAATAATAATAATAATAATAATAATAATAATAATAATAATAATAATAATAATAATAATAAACATACCTGATTCAGATTTGTTGACCACCGTTCATCACCTCCAAAACCATCGTCGACCACCATCACCATCACCTCCAAAAACCACCATCACCATCACCTACAAACCCAGCTGAGACCACCCCTCAAACAATCACCAATCTGACCCCAAAACCTCACGTAACCGGATCTGTAACCCAACATTAAAACAAGTCGAATACCACCCCCTAACGAACCCCATCGTCGTCCTCACCATCATCAACATCAGCAGTGCCGTCGCCTCTTCCTCTCCAACAATCGTGAAACTTTACAGGCCTTACACCTTTCGATAATGAGATGAACTTATAGATTAAAAGAAAAGATGATGAATTTGGTTAGAGAAAAAAGATGATAGTTTGGTGAGAGAAAAGAGATGATAGTTTGGTTTTTGGGGTAAGAGATGGTGGTAGGTTGTTTAATGAGTTAAAGGAGAGAGAGAGATAAAGACTTTTTTTATTAAATTGTGTGAAGCTTTGTGCAGGTGTCAGGATGAGTGAGGTGAGACTAACAAAGGGTACCGAAAATACCCTTCAATTGATTTCAAAAGATGGTTACGTGGATAGATTTGAACCATATGATGGGTTTCAATAGTTTCTACAACTCAAATGAGTTTCTCTTGGATACAACCATATGATGGGTTTCAATATATATATATAGATGTTTTGCCGTTCAAAAAAAATGTGGTTTTCCTACACCCCTTGCTATACACCTAGGGCTGAAAACAAATCAAACGAACACAAACAAGCTCTTGTTCGTGTTCATTTGTTAAGGAAAATATGTGTTCACGAACAGTTCATGAACACTTACTGAAAGAGATTTTCTGTTCGTGTTCGTTTGTTAAGAAAACACTCATGTTCGTGTTCGTTTGTTAATTTTGTTTATGAACGCACACGAACACAAACAAACATCAATGAACACAAACAAGTGTTCATGAACACAAAAAAGTTTTCATGAACAAAAACAAACACAAGCAGACACATATTAATTTTCTTATAAAATCGAATTCATATACATATATTTACCTCATATAAATTGTTTATTTACTTATTTGGTAAAATAAATAAAAATAAAAGAATAACAAGACAAATTATAAAAATTAAAAACCTTATTAAACTATTGAACACAAACGAACATAAACAAATGAACATAAACGAACATGTTACCGAACGTTCACGAACATAAAGAATGAACGTGGCCTCTGTTCATGTTCGTTCATTTAACTAAACGAACAAAATTTTTTGTTCGTGTTCGTTCATTTATTAAACGAACGAACACAAACGAACTTCCTGCCAAACGGCTCATGAACTGTTTGTTGAAAGTTCAGTTCATTTGCAGCCCTATATACACCCCATTAAACGACAGTTTAATTAAAAAAACGTAAACAACAGTTTAGTTTTTTTTTGGAACAAGCAATTGGTATACGTGGCAAATGAGTCAGAATGGGGCGTTAAAATGAAATGGGGTGTAGTGTGTGTGTGTATGGGGGGGGGGGGGGTGAAAGGGGAATTTAAGGCCAATCTTTATGATTGGTTGTTTATTTTATTATTATTTTTTTAATTAATGAAGTCAAAATAATTAAAAGAAAACACAAATAATATTAAAAAAAGTTACAAATAATATTAAAAACACACAAATAAGGAAACGCGTTTTCCAAGTCTCCGGTAATACGTAGAAATAAACGTTTACTCATTCGGAAATGACGCCTAAAAATCTTTGGGTCGGGGTAAGTCGGGTTTTCATCAAAGTAATCTTTCATCAAACGGGCATTTTCCGATTCACGATCCCGTTCATAATATTGTCTAGACACTTTCGGACGTGTAGATGCACTAGTTTGTTCCATATATCTTGGCAACGGATGATGACGCGGGGAACCCATTTTCTTAAAAATATTACAGTATGTTTTTGTTGAATGGTTTGTGTTGTATTTATTGGTTTAAAAAAATTGAATATAACCGTTTGAATCAAAATGAACGTTGGGGTTTTAAAGAAAATTGAATATAACCGTTTGAATAAAGTGATGTGCCAAAATTTGATTGGGGAATAACATTGCATCGGAGCATTAAAAAGATAACGCTGGGAGCCTTGTTTCAAACATAGCGCCCTTATGTGCCGGTGTTACCGGCACGAATTTGTTTTTGTCGCCCCCCATAACGCTCGACTACGGGCGGTCTTAATATTATTTTCTTCATCTTCCTTACCTTTCATTAACACCTCAACCACCACCAAGGTTCATCATCTTTTTAAACGATCTTCATTACTACCATCTTTTTAAAAAAAAAAAAACTTTCATTACAACCATCTACCACCATAAATACCATAAAATATCTGTCTACCACCATAAATACCATAACTCCTCCATCTACCACCATAAATCCCAACCGTGACTTTTGTGCCTCTTCATTACTTCTTTTTGAACGGAAATCTCATCAACCGAACACCACCACCAAACACCGCTGTTGTAGAGCCACCATCGTCTCTCTGTTTCTTCAAGGTTAGTAGCTATGTGGGTTGAGAGCACCATCACACACTCATCTGCTCTCAACACACGTTGGAATCGATCGATTGTTTAGAGAGCAAATGTGTGTGTGGAGAGATAGAGAGAGATGAAGAAGAAGTTTGTTGGGAGCAGATGTGTGTGTGGATTGTTCATCTTTTGAAGGTTAAGCTAAAATGTATGAAAACTGATCAAAACTGTAGCATTATTTCTTTGCAAAATATAGTTCTACAAAAAATACAAGTAATGCTAATTTTACCCATGGAATATTTAACATAAAAAAGCAAAAAAGAACCTAATTTCTTACCAATCATACAAATTACCAACAAACCTTGATTGAATATGACTGTAAGCTATTACGAGCCCTCATAGGAACAACATTCATTGCCAAAACAACTTTTCCTTCTTCCAAAAATGCAGAGGACTCAAACCACCACAACGGGCATTCATGTTCACATTTCTTATGATATTATACGGACGTAATGAATCTTCGTCACCTAGCCTTTCAGGGTGATTAGCAAAAAGCAAGGGTGTAAGGAAAGACCAGTAATTTCTCAAAGCTGATAAATGAAGATTCAAAGTCTTTATAAAATTCATCCTGTTGAATTCCTTGGATGCTACAATTGACAACAAAATGGATTTCACTAATAATTCCTAGATAAGTAGCATTATGGATCAATAGTTTTTTTCTGGATGAAAGTTTCGTCTTCCTGAGCTACAAAGATCCCAACAGATTTTTTGGGCATAATCTTTTATGCAAAACAAAGTAAGCAACAATCCATTTGATTCAAGAAAACATTGTCCGGATTTCACCAAAAAAAAATTTTGAAAACATATAAAATATAAGATGAATCTAACATCTAAACTAGAGTACCTTTGTCATCACATCCCATAGTATGGAAATGGAAGCTCAGTTGCCAATTATGACCGATAGACCTCTTTCAAGAGATATTTGCCAATTATGCCAAATTGATGATGTGGAGCAAAGAGCCATAGATTTGCATCATCTACTGGTGACTGTTCACATTAACAACTTCATAATCGGTATAGCGAAGACATCCACCATACAATCGATATACTCATCCAAGAATTCACCAAGCCATCAATCCCATAACTTCCATAGGTACTCTTGCTCTCCCTGTCGTCCTACACAGAAACAGAAAAACCATCTATTGAAACCTAATTTTGTTTAATATGGTAGAAAAAGACAACTTAGCAAAATCAAACCATAACAGCTTGTAATTACTATGTTTAAGCATCGTGAGAAAAGCGTGAGAAGAGATGTAAACTTGCTTCTGGAAGTAATTCTGGTACTTCAACAGTTGGAGGATCAAGATCAAAAGTTGAGGACTTTCTAGGGCCAGGATCATCCAAAATGTCGGTTACCATATTCAAGTTCAGCAATAGGCTACTAGAAACGTTCACAATTCCAATCCTTCTTTGACTTTCCAGCTATTCAAGAATTTTTTACCAGTAGTAGCAACCTTTCCAAACAACATAACTCACAAGAATTTTTGACATGTTCCAGTGACTTATGTTTGCATGGTTTAAAAAAATGTTTTAGGCATGCGCCTCGAGGCGAGGTGCAAAGAAAACGAGTGTGAGGCGCTAAAAAATGTGCTCCTCAAGGGGTTTAGGGTGTTTTTGATGTGTTTTTTTTTTTTTTTTTTTTTAATGTTGAAGTCTTTAAGACTTTTGGGGTCAATTATTTTATTTTTGATGTTTTAGACTTTTGTGGGTCAATTATTTTATTTTTTATAAGATATATAATTTTTATATTTACTTTTTGATTCCGCCTCGGGCTTACGCCTCATGAGGCGAAGGGAAAGCGCCTCAAGGCTCATTTCCGTTCTTTTAAACTTTGGTTTGGAGATATTATTTTATTTGATCGTTGGTTTTCTCTACTAACCGTCCAAATGACAAAATTTAATGAGCTTTAGAATTTTGCCATATTGTTGACTCTTACCCTCTCTGATAAAAACCCAAGCCCAGTGATGAGTTTCATATCGTCCCGTTTTTTCTTTCGCTGATTCTTTCTCCTTTTTCGGATTCAAGTTTTCTTCAAAAATCGCCCGAATGCTTCTTTTTTTTCCTCGAGCTTTTGTTGTTGAATATTATTATACGTTCATTTAGCTCGGATAAATTTCGGTATAGTCCAAACCCAAAATAGATGATTTTGATGGCCTTTTTTATTTATCACTACCGGGTGGGCGGCTCGCTTCAACCTCGACATCATCGTCGATTAAATTAAGATCAATCTCGTTCAAGCATCTAAGCGAGTAGAGGAGTTTGTTTTCATTTGTTTAGACGATTCGCTCGCAAACAGTACGTTCACCCATTTGCTATGGTATCTCGCCACTTCCCAGGATGAATAAATTTGAGCGCGTGTTTCTTTTTTGGTGATAAGTACTAAAGGCTCCCGTTATGAACTCCGCTTGAGTCCGCTTTGGGGTTATTCTTGATGTTGTGGTTGTAATACTTAAAGGTCGTGACGTTGGTATTTATTTCACGCCATATTGATAAGACATTATCATTCTTCCGTTTTAAGTCTTGTTTCAATGTTTCGTGATAAAAAGCATTTATTCGATCCCAAAACTCATTTGGTGTTTCGTGACGAATTTCACCTCCAAATATCAAATGTATAGATGGTGAAATGGAAGGAAACGTAGTGAGGGGGATGAAAAAGAAAAAGAACGCAGGGGTGAAGTAGAGATAAAACGAGAGGGAGAGAGTCGGGTAGTGTATGAATGTTCAATAGCTCATGGTACTAATAAAGTTGAAGTATCACTATATACCATAAATAAAAGGGGCATGCATGAATCCTGAGGTGTCACTTTAGAACCCAATGAAGCAGGATGTGAAATCAACATATGAGTGATGACAAAGGTAAAATGGCACTGATCAAAGAGGCATGCATGAATCCCAAGTGGTGCCCACTCACTAGCCGGCTTTGCTACAACTCATTTGTATGTGAGTGATCCAGTTACAAATCCAATTTCTCGTTTGTTCACGCAAGGTCCGAGCATGGTTGTCAATACCTATGTTGACTAAAATGACTTTTTATATTCAAGTTCCGCATGATGCAAAAAACATTCACAAATCCACTCCTTCTTAACTTTATGCTCTTTGAAACTCTGACCGATCATAGTTAAGCTTGTTATATAGATTATCAGACTAGGGTTTATTAGCGTTAGCCCATGGGCCCACTAGATTAGTTAGGGTTTTGTTATGATGTCTATATATTGTAACTCAATCCCTCAATAATAATCAATTAAGTAATCCATAATCTTACATAGTATCAGAGCCAACCTAGGCTCTCTACCGTCTCTGTCGCGCCACCACAAAAAAAAATACAAATCCTAGCCGTTGCCACCTTGTTCAAACCCTAAGGCAGGGCGATGTGTCGCCACTGTCGTTGCCTCCTTGTCCCACCTCCGTTTTGTGTTTTGATTATTTTTTGTTTTCATGCTTTCCCGTTCTAATAAAAGCTTCGTTTTCGATTCAAGTGTAACACCCCAACCGATGGCGGAAACATCAAGGTGTCATGTATGAATGATTGTTCAGTAGCACATGGTAATCAAGTTATAATTAAGAATTTATTCAAAGTAAAATATCCAAATTTGAAATACATAACGAAGTTTTGAATGAAATCTAATACATCAAATAATCAAACAAAGCATAAAACTTCAAATATCTCCTCATGCTAGCTATAGACTTCAAGCATCAGTATTTCCTGTTGAGTTTGGAAAAATGGGGGGGGGGGTCAACTAGAAGTTGGTGAGAATACATACGCCAAGTCAAGCAATAAGTTTTAAAAGAATAAAAGTTTAGCAATTCATATGTCTAATGTAAGTTTAAGACTACATGAATACACAACAAGTATAGTATGCACATAATCAATCCTCCAACAAAGTTTAGGTCCATCCCGTATCCACGGTTCACCTTAATATAACGTTGGAACGATAACAATCGCCCGCGCTCCCCATAAAAGATGGTCAACGAATCTGGGTGGGGTTGTCAATCCAATAGATCTATCATTGTATACCGCCGGCTTGATCAGGGTTAATGATTATGCAAGTTTAAGTTTAAGTCTAATAGTCTTTGTCTAAGTCATGAGGCATCAAAGTTTACAACTAGACATGTTTGTAGAATTGCTTTAGTATAAAGTTTCAAGTATAAAGAATTGCATAAACAAGGTTACGTAAACTCACATTAGCAAAGTGTTAAGTCTTGTGAAATAGAATAAATATTAAATGTGGTCCAACGTTGCCAAATATTACCCTATGTTTAAGGCAATAAATAAGTCTAGGTCTTTCTAGTCTACAAGTATTTCTAGGGTTCCTAATTTGGGGATAAGTAATTGTTTAATTGTTAATTAGGTAAATTGTTAATAAATAAAAGAAATTCGGAAAATAAATAAATAAAAGGCTATTTGTAGATTTTTGATTAAGGATGGTCATATAATAAGATTTTAAATATGAAAATAATTTTTATAAAATTATTTTCTCAAAAATTGAATATTTAGTATCTTTATTTCCATTTGTCAAAATGTAGTTTTAATATCTAAAAATATTAAAATTAATGAAATTTCAAATTAAAATTTATATTTCTGTTCTAAATGAACAAAAATAATTTACGTAAATTTTTGGTATAAAAATAGTGAAAAATGAATTTATTATGATTAAAATAACAAAATTTAATTAAAAATATTAAATAAATGGTTTTCTGGAATAAAAGATTATTTCTGAAATATTTATGGATCTACAAGTATAAAATAATTTTTGTGGGATTTTATAAAGTTGTTTAGATATTTTTATAGAATTTTAAAATTATAATTGAATAAAATTGTAATATTTGGAATATATATTAAATAAATGATTTTTGAAAAACTAAAAAGTGTATAAAAAACTTTGTCATTAGATTAACATAAAATAATTTTTATAGAATTTTTAAGGCACTTTTAGTATTTTAAAAACTATTTTTAAAAGAATAAAAATATAAGTATAAAAGAAAACAAAACAAAAAAAATGGTTGTCTGTGTCGGGACTCGAACCCGAGTCCTTAGCTGAGTCAGTGTTTTAAATCACAAGCACAGACCAGTTAGTCTGGACCCTGAAAACGATTATTATTGATTCCAAATAATTATAAGGGTTAATTGGTTAAGTTCATGAATTGTTTTAGAAAATAAAAAGGGGGACGGGGATCGAACTCGCGTACAGACCGTCGCCCACGTCTTAACCCAAACGGGGTGATACCAACTGATCTGTAGATCAGTTGGTGATGGTTTTCAATTTATTTTAAACTTAAACGATGTCAGTTTGAATCAGTTTCCCCAAATCGAACAAAGATGAACCCTAGCTATCTAATCACGTTAATTAACAACCAATAGCCTCTATAATGATGGGTGATGTATTGCAAAATACATCTGTTTTCGGTCTATAGTTTATATTATTTTTTAGTCGGTTTGTGTCGTTTTTGTGGTATTTTCGTATTCTATTTAATATTTGGTGTTGCACAGGAGTCCGGACAAGAAAGGAAGTAAAATGGAGCTTAAACGAGAAAAAACGTCCGGACAAGTCGCGGTTGATCGGGAAGTAAAAAAATTGAAAAATTGGGAAGTTTTGTCCCGTCGCGCTACGCGACGGGTTTGGCACTTTTTCGTCACGCTACGTGACCAGATCTCTTCAAGCCCGTTGCGCTACGCGACGGGAATAACTTCGTGAAAAAGTTGTTTTTTGGCCCAATCTCGGTTTTAAAAACCCTAGGACGGCCATTAGTCGATTTTATCATCACTTTGGACGAGTTGAAGCTGCTCTAGAGCACTAGGAGGTGAGAGAAAGGCCAAGGGTCAAGATTTTGAGCATTTGGATCGAGAGTTTCGGGTTTTAATCATTCGGGCTCTTCGTTCCTTTGTTCTTTTGAGTTGCAAACTATGTTTCATGAACTTAGAATTGATTTTATCATGACTTTTATTGGCTAGACTTTTGTTACTACTTAGGTTTTGATGAATACTCATGATTGATTGATTTATTGTTTCTATGGCTTTTGGAACTTTGACTATGGGTTGATGATTTAGTAAAGACTTTGATTGTTTTTGATCTGGTGTATATGCGTACTTAGTTTTATTCAATTGATAATTATTTACTCCACATGCGTTTTTGTGAATGTCTTTCATGTATGAATGCATGTTAGGTTGTGGACTGTGTGTTAGCAACTAGTTTATGGTAAATTGCTAATGTTTTCCGTATGAGTGGTTTTTGTTGATTGGGTAGTTCTGGGTATTCTTCCAATTCCAATAGCTGTAAGGTGTGGGATTGTCGATATGTCTATGGTGTTAAATTGCTAGATTTAGATGCTTTGTAAGAAGATCTTCCTAGTTTCCTTACCACTACTTGCGTATCGAGTCAGGTCAGGTTTTCTATAGTTACCCCTTGCACTCTTAGTGTAGTGAGGCTTTCGAGCTGTAAGGTAGACTGTCTAGCGGGTACTTTATCATCAGAGTAGGTAAGCCTGTAAGGGTAACCTCTCAATCGGTAGTTTAACGGCTTATAGGTAACCTTAGGTTTCTCCTTGAGAAGGGTCGAGGGTCCTCTAGTTTATCCTGTAAGTTCAGTATCTGAAGAACCCGGTTCCATAGCTAGTTCCATAACCATAAAAGTTCGTCAGTCATGAGTAGGATTCTAACCTAGGTAGTATTTTCACCATCATTTGAATTTAGTTCAGCTCGGTTCACGTCTTAAGTTCAGTTTAGTTTATTTTAGTTAATCTTTATTTTTCTTGAATTTAGTTTTTAGAAAACCCCGCTCTAAAATAATAAATAGTTTTATTTCAGTTTAAATAAGTTTTCGAGTCTAGTTACCGTCTTCCATTAGAGTCTCATGGGTTCGATATCCGGACTTACTTTAGCTTTACTAGAGTCGATAAGTTCACTTGCCTGTCAGTAGTTTAGTTTTAGAGAGTCTAGAGTATTACTAGGTGTCTAGTTTTAGGTTTAATTTAGTTATTTTTATTAAACTACTTTTAGCACATCAAGTTTTTGGCGCCATTGCCGGGGACTCTTGGCGATTGCGTTAATTAGCTTTGATTGAACTTATCTGAAATATCTGTGCTATTTGTTATTTTTATTTCAGTTAATTTTTATTTTTATTTCGAGTGTTTTCTATTTTTCTTAGTTTCTTCTATCTGTTATTCTCTTACCTCTTTTATTGTCACCTCTGCAGTTTTATGCCAGTTACTCGTTCGAGGAGCAAGTCAGCTGCTGAAGTTAAGCTTGAAGAGGTAAGTTCTTCTAGCTCTAGTTCTTCTAGGTCGTCTTCCCCACCACCCAGTCCACCACCAAACTTTCCCCAAATGGCTGAACGTCGCACTGTCCACCAACAATCCACCCAGGGTTTTACGGGAGTTAACTCCCCTATTACCATTCCAGCCATCAGCAATGATGGGTCTTGGCAGATACCCTCCTACATCATGACGGCCATTGCTAACACCTGTCAATTTCACGGCCACGGTGATGAGGATGCCCCAGCCCACATAGCCCGTCTGACTCGCATCCTAGCTACCTTTAAGCTACAGGGTGCCACAGATGATGCTAAATTCCTCCACCTGTTCCCCTTTTCCCTTGCTGGTCGAGCCGCCACTTTGCTCGACTCTCACCCTACTGACACTTTTACCACCTGGGATGCCCTTAAAGAAGCTTTTCTGAATAAGTACTTTCCACCTAGCAAGGCATCCCGCCTTCGCGATCAGATCCATTCGTTCCGGATGGAACCTGATGAGCCTTATTATCTTGCATGGGAGCGTTTTCAAAACCTGCTTAGCAGGTGCTCCCAACATGGTCTGACTGATTGGGCCCTTGTAGAGAAATTCTACAATGGCCTAACTTATGAGGCAAAGAACCGCTTTGATACTTCTGCAGGCGGCCACATGATGGGTAAGAAAACTGCGATCGAATGCAATGACTTATTTGAAAGTTTTGCCCAAACAGACCATGAGCAGTGAAATTTACTCAGGAATTCCATTCCTGCACCTAGTACCACCTCACCAGCTCGACGTGTTCACCAAGTCACATTGGATACTAGTGTGGCTGCGGCTTTAGATGCATTAACTAAGGAAGTGAAGGAGTTGAAGTTGAAATCTGAAAAGTGTGAGATGTGTAGGGGAGAGCATGCTACTTCTGAATGCCCTTTGATTCATCAGGATGAGCAGGTGGATTTTGTAAGCGGTCAGAACCGCGGGTCAAATACCTCTTATGGAAATTCTTACAACCTAGGTTGGAGGAATCATCCAAACTTCAGCTGGAAACCTTCCGGTAATCCCCCTGGTTTCTCATCAAACTCTACTCATAACCAGGGGCAGGGTCAGTATTCGGGAGGAAATTCGGGCAATAAGGTAGGTTCGGGTATTGAGGGTGGTTTGGGTGAAATAAAAGAACTTCTAACCCAGTTAGTAGCTAAAGATGCCCACACCCAGAAAACTCTAGCAGAGCATGACACCTTGTTGAAAAATCACCACTCTGCATTTTTGGATCTTCAGCGTACAGTTGGTGATATTGCTAGGCAGTTGGAAGAGTGGCCCCAAGGCCAGTTCTGGGGTAGTACTCAGCCCAACCCAGCCGCCCAACTGAAAACAGTCACCACTCGTAGTGGTAGAGGGGCAGAGAGAGTTAGTGAGCAGGTAGAGACTGAGGTAGAGGAGCAAGTAGATGAGGAGATAGAGATGGAGGCTTCTAGTAGGGTGCACCCTAGGCTAGTCCCAGCAAGTACCGCACCAAATAGTGAGCCTCAGATAGAGAAGGTTGTAGGTAGGACAACCACGCCGATTAGGCCTACCCCTGAGATTGATCCTTCTCGTCTTCCATACCCAGCCCGCCTTAGGAACCAGAAATATGCTAAGGAGTATGGACATTTTCTAGATATGTTTAAGCAGCTTAAAATCAATCTCTCGTTCATTGAGGCCCTCCAGCATATGCCTAAATAAGCCAAATTCCTTAAAGATCTTCTGAAAAGGAAAGATAGGCTGGGGGAGGTCTCAAACATTCCATTGACTGCGGGATGTTCTGCGGTGGTTTTGAACAAGCTACCGGAGAAATTAACAGACCCCGGGTTTTTTACAATCCGTGTATGTTTGGTAGTGACACTCAAAACCACGCGTTGGCAGACTTAGGTGCTAGTATCAACTTGATGCCTTATTCTCTTTATGAGAAACTAGACCTAGGTGACCTGACCCCAACGCGCATGACTTTATCCCTTGCTGACCGATCGGTCAAATATCCACGGGGCATTGTGGAAAACTTGTTGG
This sequence comes from Ambrosia x helenae, assembly GCA_030844895.1. Classification (NCBI taxonomy): domain Eukaryota; kingdom Viridiplantae; phylum Streptophyta; class Magnoliopsida; order Asterales; family Asteraceae; genus Ambrosia; species Ambrosia x helenae. Next base: position 38,693,750 of record CM061228.1, on the reverse strand, counting down.
TGAAGGTTGATAAATTTGTTTTCCCCGTGGATTTCGTTATTCTTGACATGGAGGTAGACGACAAAGTACCTCTAATTCTAGGTCGTCCGTTTCTGCGTACCGCCAAGGCACTGACGGGAAGATCACTCTACGCGTAGGAGATGAGACTGTCACATTTGAGATCGTCAAATCCATGAGATACCCTGGTAGTCAAGACGATTTTAGCGGTCCCACTGACTCTGTTTACTTCATAAATTCTTTTATCTCTCGTGTGGACCGATGTCTTGACTACATCTGTGGAGCTGATTTGGTCATTGAGGACCATGATGAGGAGTTAGGTTCTTTTGAGGACGAAGCCCCTTTGTTTCCTGAGGCATTAGAGATTAGTGAGGTTCGTGAGGAGAGTAGTAAACCTTCATTAGAGACACCACCGCCTTTAGAACTTAAGGTTTTACCCTCTCACTTAGAGTATGCCTACTTAGGGGAGAATGCTAGTTTGCCCGTCATTATTTCATCCAAACTGACGGAGGAGGAGAAGAGTCGGTTGCTTGATGTGTTGAAGGCACATAAGCAAGCCATTGCATGGAGGCTCTCTGACATCAAGGGCATCAGCCCTACCTACTGTACCCACAGGATACTCATGGAGGATGATTATAAGCCTGTGGTGCAGCCTTAGAGACGCCTAAATCCAAACATACAGGATGTAGTTAGGAAGGAGGTTCTTAAGCTCATGGATGCTGGTCTAATCTATCCCATCTCTGATTCCCCGTGGGTGAGCCCGACTCAGGTTGTCCCAAAGAAGGGAGGGATGATTGTGGTCACTAATGAGAAGAATGAGCTCATTCCCACTCATACTGTCACTGGTTGGCGTGTCTGTATTGATTACAGGAGACTAAATGTCGCCACCAGAAAAGACCACCTTCCTCTCCGTTCATTGATCAGATGTTGGAGCGTTTGGCAGGGCAGCAGTTTTACTGTTTCCTTGACGGTTTTTCAAGTTATTTCCAGATCCCCATTGCACCGGAGGATCAGGAGAAGACCACCTTTACATGCCCCTATGGCACTTATGCGTATCGCCGCATGCCGTTTGGGTTATGTAACGCTCCAGCCACTTTTCAACGTTGCATGATAGCTATCTTTCAGGATATGATTGAGACGTCTATGAAAGTTTTCATGGATGATTTTTCGGTTTATGGTAGCTCTTTTGATGTTTGCTTGGTTAACTTAGAAAGAATGCTAGAGAGATGTGTAGAGTCTAAGTTAATGTTGAATTGGAGAAGTGTCACTTTATGGTGACTGAGGGGATAGTTCTAGGACATAAGATTTCTAGGGATGGTATAGAGGTTGATAGGGCTAAGATTGACACCATTAGTAGGCTTCCACCTCCGACCAATGTCAAGTCCATCCGTAGTTTTCTTGATCATGCGGGCTTCTATCGTAGGTTCATTAAGGATTTTTCCAAAATCACTCGCCCCATGACCCGTCTTCTTGAGAAAGACGTTCCTTTTGTCTTTGATGAGGAATGTCTTAAGGCTTTTGAGTTTTTGAAGGAGCGGTTAGTGAGTGCTCCTATCTTAGTTTCACCCGACTGGAGCTTGCCTTTTGAGCTCATGTGTGACGCGAGTGACTACGCAGTCGGGGCAGTCTTAGGGCAAAGGTGTGACAAACATTTTCATCCTATCTACTACGCCAGTAAGACCCTAAATGATGCTCAGGAGAACTACACAACCACCGAGAAAGAGCTCATGGCAGTTGTGTTTGCTTTTGATAAATTTCGTTCTTATCTCGTGCTTTCCAAAACCACCGTCTTTACTGATCACTCGGCTTTGCGGTTTCTTTTCGTAAAGAAGGAAGCCAAACCTCGTTTAATTCGGTGGATTCTTTTGCTTTCTGAGTTTGATATTGAGATTAAGGATAAACGGGGAGCAGAGAATGTGGCTGCAGATCACCTTTCTCGTTTGGAGGATCCGAGTAGGGAGGAGATTCGTGAGGAGGCGATTGGAGATAAATTCCCTCACGAGTCCATAGATTTTGTTGAGGCTGACAAGCAAGGTATGCCATGGTTCACTAATTTGGAAAATTATCATGCTCATGGGATGTGGGTCATATTGTGTTGGTCATGTTTGGTTCTAATTGTGTTGTTTTTGTCGCGTCTCTAATGTCGTTTTCTTATAGTCGTTGATGTGTTTGGAATTAGGTCGTAATGGCGTGTTATTAGTGTTTTGTTTAGATTGTGTTGGTCTTGTTCTGTTGGGATTGTGTTGTTTGTTTCACGTCTTTGGTGTTGTTAGTCTTGTATTCATTGTTTTGTTGGGTTTGTGTCATAGTGTCGTTGTTTTGGTCATTGATAATATCCTTTGGTCGAGTCATAATAGTATTTAGTTGAGTTATACTTAGGTCGCTAGTCCGTTAGGGTCGCGTCTTTTGTGTCGATTATGGTCTTTATTGCCATGTGTTGGGATTATGTCATACTATTGTTGTCGGTTTTTTTAGGTACCAAATGGCCAAAACTCCCCCGTCTAATGGGAATTTTTCAACCCGAATCAAATTTTACCAAAACTATTTGTTTTCTCAATTTTGTCTTTCGGGTCGCCATTTTGAATCAATTAGGCACTTGTACTTAATTGTGGACAATTAAAGTGTCGGGATGGGGTAGTGTACTTTGAGTCGTTTTTGTTCATCCTAGTGTCATGACAGTGTCACGACTGTATGTCGAGTTTGTCTTAGTTAGTTTTTGTCTTCTTTGAGTCGTTGGGTTTACTAGTATGCTATTCACAGGTATAAGACCGCCTCGCCCGTACTCAATCTCCATTCGGGCGAGGTTTGGGTCTAGAATTCGATAAGTTGTAAACGGTAACCCACTTTTCGAGTTGTATTTTTTTATTTCGGTCACGACCGCGAAAGAAATGCTATACGGTCGTATATTTTTTGTATATAAATATATATAATAGATTGTGATTACTAATGCTTGCTTGTTTGTTCTTGTTTGGGTTTAATGTTGTTTTGCAGGCATGGCAGGTGAGTCGTCGTCTCGCGCTGGTCAAAAACGAAAGAAGGCACCCGCATCGCCCCCAAGGCAGGTACCAGCACAGCAGGAGAATGCTCAAGAAAAACATCAGAGATGCCGAGAGATTCTATATTCGGCACCGGAGACACTCACAATATGCACAAGAGAGGACCTCAGGCGGCATACCCTCCTACAGTTTCAGGAAGGTACCAAAGAAGCAGAGAAGTGTGATGTTTTGGTTGATACGGAGCTTTTAGTACCGCGCACGATTGACTGGGATTGGCTACATACAGTGGGTCAGCGAGAGAGAATTGAGGGATTGCTGGGGCCTAGGTTTAAGCGGGTGTTAACTTGTGATAAAGAACAGTATGAGGAGCTGATCATTGAATTTCACTCTACATTTAAGCATAAGGAAGGCACATTTTCCGAGCGGGATGCAGTGTCGTTTTCTCTAGGTAGGGTACTTCATGAAATGTCTATACCTGATTTCGCTGTGGTTAGTGGCTTCTACACGAGTGAGGAGGTTGTGACTCCAGGTTTCTTGACTAGTTTGAGAGGAGCTTATAAGGTGGAGAAAGAGCATAGTTTGACAGTGCATGACTTAATTGAGTTTTGGGATACCATTGCTATTACACCATTTTCTAAAAATTTGGCTGGAACAGATATTCGGGATCTGGTTTACATGTATATACTGAAGATTTTGTCATGTACTTTGGTGGGTAGGAAATCAGGAGAGAATAAGGTGAACTGGATAGAGCTTTTCTGCTTGTTATGTATGGTTCAGGGCGAGAGGCCAATTTAGCTAGTGTGTTGGCTTGGTCTTTTGCTAGGCCCAGGAGGGGAGGAGACCGGGCTGCTTTAGACATGGGTCCATATATTACTGTTTTAGCGGAGAATTTGAAGGTTTTTAACAGGTATAAAAAGAGTTATTTAGTGGAGGGGCCAATGGCAAAGTATTTTGGAGAGAAAGAGCTTAAGCAGGCAGGCATTTTAGTATCGACTGATCCTGTGGAATGGGACACAGTTATCCCAGGTCCACATGTACCACCCCCTGAGGGGTCAGCAGCAGCTGAGGCACTCCAGGCCGGCATCCCTACTCGTTTACAAAGACCTAGGCATAGGAGAGAGTTGCCTGGTCGTCAGTATCCTCTTAGAGAGCCACTTCCAGTACCATTGACTTTAAAGGCACTTTGTGAGAGGACAGATAGGCAGTATTTGGAGTTACAAGAGTTGATTGTTGCAGGTCATCGCAGACAGGAGGACATGTGGAGGTGTATGATGGGAGCAATGAACCTTGCTATCCCAGACATTTTCAGAGCCCCAGAGCCGCATGTGCCGCAGGATGAGCCACTAAGTGGAGCTGATGAGACTTAGTGTGGGGATGGAAGTGCAGCATGATCACTGGTTTAGTATTTTCCTTTATTTTTCTTTTATCTGATGTTTTGATTTGATCATGGTCTGTACTAAACTTGATATATTTTGATACTTTGGGTACTGGGATGGTTGGTTGGTGATGTTTTTGTTTATATATATATATATACATATATATATATATATATGGTGGTTTATAGTTTGTGAGTGTGGTTTAGAATGATGAGCCGCTTTCGTTCGTGTGTGGGAGTTTGGAATTGTTTGCAGAGCACGTTTGAATTGGAGGACATGTTTTTGGATTAGTCTGGCACGTGACAGTCTTGCTATATTTCTAGCTAAGTCTTTCCCTTTTTATCTTTTCCTTTTGTTTTTCTTTTTGTTTAGTGTCAGTATTATTGCGTTTGAGTCAGTTGTCCATTCCTGCATTGGGGACAATGCAAAATTTAAGTGTGGGGATGGACCGTGTCTGTCATAGTCGAGTAAAAAAAATGAAAAAATACCTGCAATAGCAATCAACACGTTAGTAGATTATTAACTAAGTAACCTAAGTTTTGAAACTGGATGTAAACCTAACTGTGATTCCATAGCATAATTCTTTTTCAGGGACGAAAAAAACATAAGTGTGGGGATATTTGATGTATTGCAAAATACATCTGTTTTTGGTCTATAGTTTATATTATTTTTGAGTCGGTTTGTGTCGTTTTTGTGGTATTTTTGTATTCTATTTATTATTTGGTGTTGCACAGGAGTCCGGACAAGAAAGAAAGTAAAATGGAGCTTAAACGAGAAAAAACGAGCCTCCGGACGAGTCGCGGTTGATCGGGAAGTAAAAAAATTGAAAAATTGGAAAGTTTTGTCCCGTCGCGCTACGCGACGGGTTTGGCACTTTTTCGTCACGCTACGTGACGGTGTATTTTACCTTCTGAAAGTCTGTCGCGCTACGTGACCAGATCTTTTCAAGCCCGTCGCTCTACGCGACGGGAATAACTTCGTGAAAAAGTTGTTTTTGGCCCAATCTCGATTTTAAAAACCCTAGGACGGCCATTAGTCGATTTTATCATCACTTTGGACGAGTTGAAGCTGCTCTGGAGCACTAGGAGGTGAGAGAAAGGCCAAGGGTCAAGATTTTGAGCATTTGGATCGAGAGTTTTGGGTTTTAATCATTCGGGCTCTTCGTTCCTTTGTTCTTTTGAGTTGCAAACTATGTTTCATGAACTTAGAATTGATTTTATCATGACTTTTATTGGCTAGACTTTTGTTACTACTTAGGTTTTGATGAATACTCATGATTGATTGATTTATTGTTTCTATGGCTTTTGGAACTTTGACTATGGGTTGATGATTTAGTAAAGACTTTGATTGTTTTTGATCTGGTGTATATGCGTACTTAGTTTTGTTCAATTGATAATTATTTACTCCACATGCGTTTTTGTGAATGTCTTTCATGTATGAATGCATGTTAGGTTGTGGACTGTGTGTTAGCAACTAGTTTATGGTAAATTGCTAATGTTTTCCGTAGGAGTGGTTTTTGTTGATTGGGTAGTTCTAGGTATTCTTCCAATTCCAATAGCTGTAAGGTGCGGGATTGTCGATATGTCTATGGTGTTAAATTGCTAGATTTAGATGCTTTGTAAGAAGATCTTCCTAGTTTCCTTACCACTACTTGCGTATCGAGTCAGGTCAGGTTTTCTATAGTTACCCCTTGCAGTGGCGAAGCTTGACCCGAAGGTTCGGGGGGTCGGAAGTCACTGGGGGTTCGGAAGTCACTGGTTTCGGGGGGTCGAAAACCAGTTTCGGGGGTCGAAACCCTATATTTTCAAAATTTTCTATACGAATACTATATAATCGGAACTTCTGCGCGAAAATCCGGGGGGGTCGGCCGCCCCTCCCCGCCCCTACAAACCTTCGCCAGTGACCCCTTGCACTCTTAGTGTAGTGAGGCTTTCGAGCTGTAAGGTAGACTGTCTAGCGGGTACTTTATCATCAGAGTAGGTAAGCCTGTAAGGGTAACCTCTCAATCGGTAGTTTAACGGCTTATAGGTAACCTTAGGTTTCTCCTTGAGAAGGGTCGAGGGTCCTCTAGTTTATCCTGTAAGTTCAGTATCTGAAGATCTCGGTTCCATAGCTTGTTCCATAACCATAAAAGTTCGTCAGTCATGAGTAGGATTCTAACCTAGGTAGTATTTTCACCATCATTTGAATTTAGTTCAGCTCGGTTCACGTCTTAAGTTCAGTTTAGTTTATTTTAGTTAATCTTTATTTTTCTTGAATTTAGTTTTTAGTAAACCCCCATCTAAAATAATAAATAGTTTTATTTCAGTTTTAGATAAGTTTTCGACTCTAGTTACTGTCTTCCATTAGAGTCTCGTGGGTTCGATATCCGGACTTACTTTAGCTTTACTAGAGTCGATAGGTTCACTTGCCTGTCAGTAGTTTAGTTTTAGAGAGTCTAGAGTATTAGTAGGTGTCTAGTTTTAGGTTTAATTTAGTTATTTTTATTAAACTACTTTTAGCACATCAATGGGGCTATTGTTTGTTTATGGCCGAACAACAAAACCAACTAAAGAATTGATACTTACAGCGTGAATCGATGTATGAACGAACAGTCAAATGAAAACGTCAAACGCGTACGATTCCACAGTTTTGAAGGAGTTTTAGGATAATGTGGGTATGGGGGTTTGTTAATCGGTGACATTAGCTCGTAGGGATGTGGTCAATTTATACCAACAACACGTAATCGTAATTTTGGAAGATTTTGACCCATAATAAATTGTATACGCGTATAATACTTAAAATTGGAAGGTTATAATGGTTAATTGGCGTGGGGAATAAGCAGGGTAGGTCGGTTAAAACTTTCCATAACTGAATTGGAATCAAAACGCGGATTCGATGTTGATTTGGAAAGTTTAGACTCGCAGTTGACTTTTCCAAAGTCAACTGTGTATAATGAGGAAGGGTTTAAGTATGTTTGTGTTTTATAAAAGTCACTAAACATGTTGTAGCTCAGTTGGTTAAGACGTGTGTGTATGTTGGGCCGGCCATGGACGCGGATTCGAGTCCCGGACCATGCATTTTATTTTTTAGCTATTATTTCATTAATATAATATAATCATATGTATATAATATGGTTTTATAGGCCCAAAATGTCACAAATATTTTTAATAAGTACAATAATATCAAAACGCAACGTTTTTATTGATTGAAAAATCAAACGTACATAGTAGAAAAATACGAAATGTTACATCAAGATTCTAGCAGTTGTTCTCAATAAAATCATGTTCTGTGAATTTCTAATGTCTCAACGCCACCGCCTTTGACCGCTAACTTTCCGCCTCACTTCGTTGATTTCCAATCTTGGAGTGACGCAAAGAACAATCTTCACATGTGTTATCTTGGGGTAATAATTTGAGCAATCAATGTTTTTGAGCGACTATCTTCACATGGCTTGGGTTTTATTCTTACTTAGTCACCATCATTCACTTGGTTTGGGTTTTAATTATGGCACCTAAATTGCAGCAGCCACTTCTTTTCTTTATTTAAACGGTTTTAATTATGGCACCTAAATTGCAGCGGCCCATCAATCTCAAACTACGGTTTGATTGATTATCTTTTGTTTTTTATTTCTACGGATCTTATCTCTTCATCTATGGACACAAGAGACCGCCGCGTGACCATGGTCACCGATCTTGAGTTCTTTTCCTTTTTAGATCTACAAAACTCATCTCTTGATCTACGAATCCAAGAGACCATCGCCTACTAGCCTTGATATACCGCCACATGACTACGATCGCTGGTTGTCGACTTACCTCTAGTTGATCGTGTTTTATCATTGCAAGAACCAATAACCAATGATTTGCAGCCGCGTAATCCAAGAAAATTGGTGATAGTTTTTTAAAGATAAATGGCTTTAGTAGTCACTTGTGTAAAAACTCAACCCCACAACCACATGATGCTTTGAAGACCACGATTATAGTGTATTGCTTTACAACTTTTTTTTTTTTTTTTTGAAAACTTCGGAAGATAAATCAAGCAAACCATGGCTAGCCCAATGAGACAAAATATGGATGGCAACATCAAGCAAAGTATGGATTTGTTGACAAAAGTTAGGATTTCTGAGCCGATCGAAGCACGTTTATCATATTATTATTGTGTTATGTTTTTGTTTTCCCAGTCTGAACTTCTAGTTTCCTTCTGCTCTGATTGAGGGGAAGTATTAGATAGTATTATCAAACTAGGGTTTATTAATGTTAGCCCATAGGCCCACTAGATTAGTTTGGATTTTGTTATGGTGTCGATATATTGTAACTCAATCCCTCAATAATAATCAAAAAAGTAATCCATAATCTTACAAATCTATCCATACGTTTGACCAGTAATAATAACCTCTCCAAAACTGACACCTCCCAAGAATTTTGACTTGGTCCAGTGACTTATGTTTCGATATATCATCAATAAAGTCGTCTTTATTGAATCATTGTTTTTCTACTAATGGTCCATATTACTGTTAGGCATTAGGTACTCCCATGACCCATTTGACCATACTTTGAAAAAACAAATACACACACAAACAGACTTCAAAATTTTCCTCATATACCAACTATCATGAACCACCACCAAATCACCAATCCTTCAACCATTCAAATTAGTACCATAATACTGTTTGAAAAAAATGTCAATAAAAATTCAATTGTTTAAGTTAACTATCTTTTCTAATCATGTCAGCTACCCTGGCCATTCTCATGCAGAAGTTAGATGATGCTTTTTACCAAGAAAGCACAAAAAAGGGCAATGAATCCGGAAGCCTACAACACCTTTGCTGATGCAGCATGTGAGTAAAACCCAACAAACCCGTATCCCTCTAAGAAACCGGTCTGTTTGTTTCGAATAGCCTTAATTGAGGCAAGCTGTGACATAGAAGGATAAAAAACCATGTTTGGGGTGTCATTAAAATAGCCTTAAATTATCCAAACAGAACAAAAGGTCGTCTTTTAAAGGTTAAGCTATAATGTATGAAAAATGATTAAAACTGTAGAGCATTATTTCTTTGCAAAATACAGTTCTACAAAAAACACAAGTAATGCTAATTTAAAATTGAATTCCCGCAGAAAGATTTTAACAAAAATGCATAAGAATAATACTTTTTGAAAATTTCAACTAAGCAGGGGTAATTTGGGAACTGGAAGGCCTGTTTCTAACGGGAACCCATCGTTTGCAGGTAGTGTCTCCCACACAAGAAATAAGTGGCTGATAACATCACGAAATATCCTCCGTTTCTTCCTTGTATACGAGAATTACACCCTGGATGCTACAACTGACAACAAAATGGATTTCACTAATAATTCCTAGATCTTTACATAAACTGGAAAGAATGATAAATAATAATAACTAAGGTTAAATGTATTACTATTAGCCTCACTAAATAAGTAGCATTGTGGATCAATAGTTTTTATCCAAATGAAAATTTGGTCTTGCTGAGCTACAAAGATCCCAACAGATTTTCCGTGCATAATCTACTATGCAAAACAAAGTAGCCTTCAGGATTTATATTATCCAGTCCAGTGGCGAAGCTTGGTTTTTGAATCGGGAGAGGCCTGACACAATTTTTTTCGATCGGTAGTGGCAAATCGGCGGGCCGGACTCAACCCGGACTCAATTTACCTACGAAAATCGTAAATTTATACCACTGCGCCAAAAAACAGAGGAGCCAGGGCCACCCCTGACCCAACAAATGCTTCGCCTCTGATCCGGTCAGCTTCAGTAAGCAACAATCCATCTGATTCAAGAAAAGACTATCATAATTACACCATAAAGTTAATTATAAATATAAGATGAATCTCACATCTAAACTAACGTATCTTTGTCATCACATCCCATAGTACGGAAATGGAAGCTAAGTTGCCACCTATGACTGGAAGACCTGTTTCAAGAGATATTTGCCAATTATGCCAAATTGATGATTTGGAGCAAAGAGCCAAAGATTTGCATTAACAACTTCATAATCGGCATAGCGAATACTCATCCACGAGTTCACCAAGCCATCAATCCCATAACTTCCATAGGTGCTCCTGCTCTCCCTACAGTTCTACACAGAAACAGAAAACCATCTATTGAAGCCTAATTTTGTTTAATATGGCAGAAAAAGACAACTTAGCAAAATCAAACCATAACAGCTTGTAATTACCATGTTTAAGCATCGTGAGAAGGGCGAGAGAAGAGATGTAAACTTGCTTCTGGAAGTAATTCTGGTACTTCAACACTTGGAGGATCAAGATCAAAAGTTGAGGACTTTCTAGGGCCAGGATCATCCAAAATGTCGGTTACCATATTCAAGTTCAGCAATAGGCTACTAGAAACGTTCACAATTCCAATCCTTCTTTGACTTTCCAGCTATTCAAGAATTTTTTACCAGTAGTAGCAACCTTTCCAAACAACATAACTCACAAGAATTTTTGACATGTTCCAGTGACTTATGTTTGCATGGTTTAAAAAATGTTTTAGGCATGCGCCTCGAGGCGAGGTGCAAAGAAAACGAGTGTGAGGCGCTAAAAAATGTGCTCCTCAAGGGGTTTAGGGTGTTTTTGATGTGTTTTTTTTTTTTTTTTTTTAATGTTGAAGTCTTTAAGACTTTTGGGGTCAATTATTTTATTTTTGATGTTTTAGACTTTGTGGGTCAATTAGTTTATTTTTATAAGATATATAATTTTTTTATTTACTTTTTGATTCCGCCTCGAGCTTACGCCTCATGAGGCGAAGGGAAAGCGCCTCAAGGCTCATTTCCGTTATTTTAAACTTTGGTTTGGAGATATTATTTTATTTGATCGTTGGTTTTCTCTAACCGTCCAAATGACGAAATTTAACGAGCTTTAGAATTTTGCCACATTGTTGACTCTCTCCCTCTCTGATAAAAACCCAAGCCCAGCTGTTGATTCAGGGCACTCAAAAACAAGCGGGAAATTAATTAGCGCAGGAACAGTTTCTGGAGGTTTTCAGGGCAGTTAGTAAGTGCTGTTAGTGGCAGTATTAGTAGTAGATTATGTTTAGTTTCCTTCTTGTTCAGTGAATTAATATTGTGAGTCTTGTATTGGAGAGTTGCCCTTTCTCGAATTGGGTATTGTTTCCTAGCTTGTTTTTTCTACTTAATCAAATCATCCAACTTGTTGGTTTCTATCATTGGTTCCATGGCCAGGAAATTAATCAAAGATGGCACCACAAACCAGAAACAACTCAGAACCCAACTATTCTAAACCTGATCCCGTTGCTGTTCAGTTAGCAGCTATAACAGCCAGGCTCGAATCTATGGAGTCACTCAAGGAAGATGTTGCAGCACTCAAATCACACGCCTTATCGAAGGGGAAGTCAAACAGTGGGGGAGGAAGGTTTGACGAAGGTAAGAACTCCTGGAATGGTGGCAACCGACACTTCCATCCCTACAACAAAATTGATTTCCCTACATTCAGCGGGGGACATCCGCGAGGCCGCGAGGGTGGGTTCTCAAGGCGGAAAAGTACTTTCGTTACTACACCATCCCTGAAGACGAGAAGGTGGATGTAGCATCTATGCATCTGGAAGGGGACGCACTGGATTGGTATTCGTGGTTTTCATCAGACCAGCCAACGATGTTCTGGGAAGATCTAACTTACGCACTACAGAAGAATTTTGACCACAATTTGGAATAAAAACACGAAAATAGCCTTAAAATTTTTCCACTTAATACCCACTGTCATCAACCACCACCAATCCTTCAACCATTCAAGTTGCTAGGAAGTCAATAGACCATGCATATGCTCCATAACAAATTCAACACAATGGAAAATCCTACTAATTGAAGAGAAACTTATCAACTAAACAAGTGTTTAAGAGTACTACTCTCAATCTCCTTATGTCCCAATACCTGACTAATGACGGGCTTAAACACCCAAAATAAAAGGTTTAAACTTAATTAACAAAGACATAAGGATTCCATGCCAATGGTAGGAAAAAAAAAAAATTTAACCCAATTATCTCACAAAGCTTTTCACACACCCAAACCCCGCCCAGCAATCCACACTCCACACCAAAAGATGAAAGGACCCGTGAGTGATGAAAAGGAATTTATGCTCAGAACATAGTGTGATTTAGTTTGAATATATTTTGGGTGGCTTTTAGTCCGTTTGACCTTTTACTTATGGTTCAAGGCCGGCCACCACTACAGACTAGGGAGGGTTAACGTTGACATCAAGATTGCTCATACATCAATAAGATTATTAATATAGATATAACTAGTTAAAAATAAATTAAATTAGGAAACAAAATTCCATCCACTCTGTTTGAAAAAATGGATAGTAAAAATGAGCAACACGGATGTTTCTGGTTGGTATTATAATTCAGCTTTTAAACTGCATATTTCTCATTTAATAAACTACACTGATGATGTTTGGTTGTATTATAATTACGCTTTTACACTGCATAATTCTGATTTTTGTAGAACAGATCTCAAACAATCCTTACAGAACATAGCACAAGTAATAAGGGTTTGGTTTAATATTTAAGAAAACTTGTTAAGGGACACAAGATCCATTTTGGAAAACTTCCAGAACACAGTTTAGCAGCATAAACTTCTAAAAACATACATTGAACAAAGTGAAACCTGAACTCCAAGTAATAGAATCATCAACCTGAACTGCAATGTACGACGGAATCATCAAGTCTACTCTTGTCTGATCCTTTATAAGGGCACCATGCTTTCAACATAACTCCTGATCGACTTGAACCGCAATGTTGTTGACACCGGAAATTGATGACCCGAAGTGAATTGTAATGATTTAAAACATCTACTCTTCTTATCATAGACAAAGCTCCTCGCATCCTCATCCGCCTTGCTTGAACAAAAGATAATCTCGTCCATATTAATAGAATCTTTGGGTAAAGGGCGACCTAAGTCCAGCCAAGGCTCAGGGAATGTAATAATTTCATTGACCCAAACACAGTTTTCATAGTCTTGTAATATCCAAATATTCATTTCATTGGTTTCCACCACATGCCCAAAATCAGCAAAAACAAATGCTAAACAACCATTGATTTTTAGGATGAAAGTATCTAAAAAATAATTGGAAACAACTTGAGGAGTGTTGATTACTGAAAACATCTGTGTTGTCAAGTCAAAAGCCAAAATTTGAAACGTCTGTGATAAAGAGTCCCTAACCAATAGATGTATTACACTATTAACACAAACACTGGGGTTGTAGAAAAGCAAACGATCCCAAGTAAAGCCAATAGGAGGCTGGGCATCGATATTTCTCCATGAATAAGTTGACATAGAGAAAATCAAAATCTCAGATATAGTAGAAGAATGATTATCAAGTTCCCTGATCATGAAAACCTTATGTTGGTTTGCAGACTCATCAAAGCCAAATAAGTAATAAATCTTTCCAGTTATATCTGTGTGGGGGGAAGGATCAGGGAGTTTAAGAAGCTTATGCGTGCTAGGGTTCACAACGAAAGCGTAAGCGTGCCAGTACAAACCGCAAGACCATCTAACGGAAGTAAACAACACTAAGCCGTTCAAATGTTCGACTACCCTATTATCGGAGGCGATTGTGAGGGACCACCGTCACAGGAGGCGGAAAAAAGATGGCCTTGGTTAGTGGATTCATCGTAAGCAGAGATGCATAAGGCGGTGCGGGTGGAGTGGAGTTTGGAGAATGATGGATTGGAGATGAGCGACAGCCATTGTTTCGAGACAGATCTGAATCGGAGTATGGATTTGACTGGGAGTCTTGTGAGGATGTCTTCGATGAGTTCAGTTGGGACCAAAATCTTTACCTTCTTAGCCAATCTCGTAGTAGTCGATTGTTGGTGTTCTTCTTCTTCTTCTTCTTCAAGGGTTTCCATTGTATGGACGATAACAATTTGGGAGGGTTTTCTTGATGATATTAAACTACACAGGAAAGAAGTAGGAATTCTTGATTTTCTTTTACTTATTAAACTAGTTAAACTAGTTTATACACCGGAAACGTCTCGGTTTAAAAAATCTAAGTAAACTAAATAAAATTAGAAGTATCTAAACTATAAAAATGGCATCTGCCAATATATGATTAATTATTATTATTATTATTATTATTATTATTATTATTATTTTAAACAAATCCCTGCCATAAGTTATCATATTCTATTATAAAAAAAGGGTAATTGGGTCGGGTATCACCTAATCCTAGGCCCGACCAAAACCCACAATTTTTTTTAAACTAATTCTAAACCTGACACAATACCTGTCGGGTTACAAAAAAAATAGTCATTTTTTTTCTCCATTTTTTTATATAGCACTATGGTACTCGTTGAAAAGATAATAAAACGCTTGTTAATTTGGTGTAATTTTTTTCTTTAAAAAATCTCGTATATAAAAAATATTAACATTTAAAAGTTATGCGAGAAAACATGAGAGAGAAAATAATAAAGTTTTAATATTTACATTTAGTAGATTAGGTATTTAATAGATTATGTTAAATAATATTTAAACCATATTTATTTCTTTTTTTTTAATTAGTCTAGAGTTGCCACATCACATCCTATGTGGCATCTCTCAAAAGAGAGATTGCATAATATTATGACATGTCATTAAAATGTTTTGGTTTATTATAGATATAGATATAGATATAGATATTGGTATAAGCCTTTCATGTGTAGTGGAGCGCGATTCGGGGCGATTTTTGAACTTCACGCCCTATAACGCCCCCAACAACATTATAGGGGGCGCTATGGAGCAAAAGGGGTCAGGGCGTTTTAATCTTAGCGCCGGACATCACAGTCTCCAACCAATCATCTTTCTACACCTCATTCTCTCTCTCCTCCTCTCTCATCTTCTTATTTTTTTATTATTTTTTTAATTTAAAAAATAAAAACAAAATAACGCCCCCATTATACCCCATTTTGAATTAAACCCCTCATGCTGACTCAGTTGTCACGTGTACCAATAAAAAGGGGGGCGTTATATTTTTCACCCCCACTACACATGGTTTTATGCCTGGGAGCGTCCCGGTATAGACAGATTCCAGTTCATATATTAGGATTTAGGATGTCCAATGTATATATTTTTATTTCCATCTCAATAAATCTAACAAAAACTTTAAAACCCACGGTTCTTCTGGCGCAAAAAAAGTACCCTTTGTCATGTGATATTCGTGAGAGAGATGGGTGGTGGTGGTTGTGCGTGGTAGCTAAGGCGGTGGAACTTAAAGATACCTTGATGAGATCGCCGAACAAAGACCGCTATCTGATTTGGAACAAAAAGATTTGGGTGACGCGAAGATGGAATGGGCAAGTCTAATGGCGAGTGAGTCCCAAGACCTAAAGCAAAAATCTAGGACAAAGTGGGCGATAGACGGGGACGAAAACACCTCTTTCTTTCATGGCATGGTGAATTATAACAACAATAGCAAGCGAATAAACGGGTTTCTTGCAAATGGGGAATGGCTTAATGATCCGACCAAAATGAAATGGGAAGCAAGGAGATTTTTTGCAACCAAGTATTGCGAGTTTGTACATAACCGACCATCTTTCACTTGCCCCAATATCAAGCAAATTGACCCAGCGGCCGACGCACTCATTTCTCAACGATTTACAATTCAGGAAATTAAATCGGCTATCTGGGACTGTGATAGCGACAAGGCACCCGGACCCGATGGCTTCAACTTCAGCTTCTTTAAACATTTTGGGGATCTTCTACGAGATGACATTGTTAAAGTCCTTGACGATTTCTATGAAACAGGGGAAATTAGTCAAGGATGTGCATCCTCGTTTTTGGTGCTCATCCCTAAATGCAATGACCCGTTGTCTCTCAACGAGTACCGCCCCATAAGTCTTATTGGAAGCATCGCCAAGATCATCTCAAAAGTTCTCGCCAATAGGATCAAACCGTTTATGAAGAGTATTATTTTGGTTAATCAATCGGGTTTCTTATCACACTGTAACATCTTGGACGGCCCACTCATTATTAATGAGATCCACTCTTGGGCCAAAAAACTCAAGCTCCCCATTTATTTTCTCAAAGTTGATTTGGAGAAAGCGCTTGACACGGTCAATTGGGATTTTATCCTTCAAGTTTTGGCATAAATGGGTTTTTCTAGTAGGTGGAGAATGTGGATCAAAGGGATTCTTGGTTCGGCAAGAGCCTCGGTACTTATTAACGGCTCGCCAACATGGGAATTTCAATGTCACCGAGGTGTAAGGCAGGGTGATCCTCTCTCACCCTTCCTTTTTATCATCGCAATGGAGGCCTTATCTTGTTTCTTCCTAAAAGCCGAATCCTTAAACTTCATTAAGGGCATCTCCCTTCCTAATATGGGCACATCAATCTCACACCTTATGTATACGGACGATGTTGTGGCGATTGGCGAATGGGACCCGAACAAAATTGCCAATGTCATCCGACTTTTTCGGTGCTTCCATTTAATCTCGGGGCTGAAAATAAACCTTCAAAAGTCAAATCTATTCGGCATTTCAGTGGCTGAATCAACTGTGGAAGAGGTCGCTCATAGTATAAATGTTTCAAAAGGTAGCTTTCCTTTCAAGTATCTTGGGGTCCCTATTGGTGCTAACATGAATCAAGCAAAACATTGGAAGGATGTCATCAATACTTGCAACTCAAGGCTATCCAAATGGAAAGCCAAGACACTATCCATTGGGGGTCGTACGGTTTTACTCAAATCCGTGTTAGATAGTCTACCAATATACCATTTCTCTCTTTTTTCGGGCGCCGAAATGTGTTATTGATCAACTTGAGAAGCTGAGAAGAGGATTCTTCTGGGGAGGTTCGAATGAGAAGAATAAAACTGCATGGATCTCTTGGGAACGAGTGATTGGTCCCAAGAATAAAGGCGGAATAGGCTTAGGTTCGCTCCAACACATGAATATGAGCCTCCTCCTTAAATGGTGGTGGCATTTTAAAACAGAAAATTCGAGCCTATGGAAACAAGTAATACAATCCATCCACCACAATGAGCGATCTTGGGCCTTTTTACCAATCAAGTCGACCATATCCGGGGTTTGGAATTCAATTATAAAGGTTGGGAAAGATTTCGAAAGTAGGAACATAATGGTTGAGGATTTATTCAAAGGTATACTTGGTAATGGGTTGCGCATTCGGTTTTGGCTCGACTGCTAGCTCGGAAGCACCCCGCTCAGGTACAAATTCCCCAATTTATTCACTTTAGAATCTGATAAGGGCTGCTCTGTGGCAGCCCGTTTGGTTTTGCAGGGTTCCTCTCGGGTGGTGGGTTGGGAATGGAAGCGACAACCTCTGTTGGATATCGAGCGCGAAGAACTTATTAGCTGCCAACAACTGCTGTTGGCTGCTGCGTTTTCTGCTGACACGGACTCTTGGACCTGGGCGGCTGACACTTCCGGCTCCTATTTTGCAGCCTCGTGTCGCAGAAAGTTAATGGAGTCGGTTGCTCCTTGTTTTCCTTTCAAATAGTCAAAGCTGGTGCCAAAGAAGGTTAATATTTTCGCGTGGCGTGCGAAACAAGATCGGATCTCAACCATGGAAGGCCTAATCAAGCGCAAGATCATCAACTCATCTCCTATGTGTTGCTTATGTGGCGATTATCAGGAAAACGTTGCACATCTTTTAATTCATTGCTACGTGGCTGCAAACATTTGGCAGAAGGTCGCGGACTGGTGCCACATACCATCGACTTCGCGTTTAACTTCAGAGAACTCTTGGAAGCAAGCAACGTCAACGGTCTCAAAAGGTCAAAGAAAGAAGCGATATATGCAATTATTCTCACAACATGTTGGGTAATATGGAATGGAAGAAACAAGAAGGTTTTTCAAGGCAAAAGACTCAACTTGGACGAACTATTAAGCGAGATTAAGGCACAATCGCACCTTTGGATAACTAGTAGATCAACCGTCTTTTCAAGGGATTGGAATAAGTGGTGCTCTTTTGACATATAATTTGTATTACCCATCAACTTGGGTGAACTGCAATGTGGGTTGGGTTTCAAAAGGATATTACATCTTCATAGCATCTTGCTATTAGATGACTTTGTAAATATTGGTTATGAAATAAAGTAATTTGCCATTCAAAAAAAAACTTTCACGTTGCAATGAGGACACATGTACCCCTGAGAAAACTATTAATTATGAAAACTGCCATTAATTATTCATCTTTGCTTTACTTTGATACATAGTATAATTAATTAACTAGTTTATCCATTGGGAGCTTATCAGGATAGACAAATCTAATATGAAGTGATAAAATGTGTGTACCATAAAAGAAATAGGCCGTTTTTTTCAGAAATTTTTTTTAAAGGATCAACACTAGATAACTCATAAAACCTACTTCTAATTCTACGTGTGCATCTTTTGCTCGAATGAAGTCTTTGTACAACTTTGTCACTTCCTCAAGACATTTTAACGTTGCGATGTAAACCTGGAAAAACAACAACCGAATTGATATCAAATGAAATGTCATGATGATGATGATTGGTGATGTTGATGTGTAAAGTGAGCATATGTTAAAGAATGACATACATGTTCAATTTTTATTATAGATATACAATCGATCACCGTAGGTGACACCAAATAAAACAATCATTTGGTAAGCAGTGAATATCCATTTTGAAGATAAATAAAAATGATCTAACTGTCATCAACTAAAAAGATTGTAGGATAGTAACTTTTCATGTCACGAGACTAGGGTTGTTCAAATTCGGATAATCCGAATTCTGGATTCGGATTCGGATCATCCAACAGATAATCTGAAACTTAAAAAAAATAAATAAAAAATAATAAAAAACGTTCTCCTTTATGTCTAAAATGTGAACCTGTTAAAGAAACAAAAATCAAAGTTGGATAAACAAAACTGGAACAAAAAAATGTAAAAGAAACTTACCGTTTGGTGGACGGGGGTTGTGGAGGTCGGAGAGGAGGTGTACGGGGGCTGTTATAGAGAAGAGAAGAGGGAGCGCCTGCTATGGATTGGAGGAGTATGAACTTAGGGTTAGGAGGATTAGGGATTTAGGATTGTGTTATGTAGTGTATATAATATTATATATTTTTTTAATATTTGGATTCGAATAATCCGATTATCCAAAAATTTTCAAAATCGGGATCCGAATCCGAATCCAAAATTTCAGATTATATCCAAAAATTGGATTATCGGATTCAAATTCGGATTGTTTTGAACACCCCTACATGAGACTATTTTCTCTACTCGTACATAATTTAAGTATCTATTTTAGTAATCAACATATGTTAGGCAATTTCAAAGTACATAATAAAAACGATCTAAGAGGCGTGCATGGTGTGATGATTAATTATCACCTATCAGCTAGAGATTTACCTCGTGTCTAAGAATCATAGGTTACATCTAACCGGCTTAGCAACCTTTGTAATCAATATTTCTAGCAACATCAATAAAAATACAAAAAATTATATTATTACCAAACTGACTACATATGTGGATATATATGTAGTTAACTGTTTCGTATATGTAATAGTAAGTGTTGGATCAGTATGCTCTTTGTCAGTTACTTGCTTATGAACACTTGTGTGTTTTGCAAGTTTTAATCAGTTTTGCACAGCGGAATAAGTTATAAAGTTGCACTATCAACAGGAGTTATTACTCCCCCTGGATGTTTATAAACTAAAGACAGTTAATGAGAATCTAAGTATTGAATGTAAATGACAATAAATAAGCAAATAGATTCTCAGTTAATGAAATGGAATAACAAGTAAAAGCTTTGAAGGATTTCAGTTTTCTATTAAAATCGATATCTAAAATAGTGGGATGAACCCATCTATTTATAGACGAACAGATACATACAACTTGTTCAATACTTTACACAAAAGCAATACTACAACAAGCTGTAGTCTTGGAACTTGTACAAAATGATAAAGTAATAATAAACTAATAAACTACTGAAACATAAGGGCGGTGGAAAGATTCTATTACAAGTGCTGATGAATGACAAACCACTGATGAGTAGTTTGCCTTCAGTAGTTCTTCAGTAGACTTGTTTGGCTTGACTTCAGAACTTCTGATCTTTATTCTTCAGTACTTGTTGAATCCTTCTTCAGTACTTGTGTCTTCTTTCTTCAGTAGTTTCATACTTAGAATATTTTGGCAGAAGTATGAATTAGACTAAGGTTGGCAAAAGAGGTTTCTTCAATCCTTTCTGTCCTTACAGTAAGTTAAAAACATATATACTATCTTAACATGATTAATGAATTACTTGAACACAAACACAGTGAATACATATACAAACCTATAATGTCCACAACCTCAACTTTATATAAAAAGGAAACACTGGCCAAGTAAAGTTGTATGACTAAGGGGCTGTTTAGTTGATTAAGTGCTGAATCATTAAGAGATATGAATGGCTAAGAGGCTGTTTGGTAGCCTCTGAATGGTCATTAAGAGGCTACATCTGAATGGTTCATAATCTCTTAATGGTTAAGATGCAATCTTAAGTATGAATGGTAAGATGTAGCATCTTAATGGTTGCCTCTTAACCATTCAGACTTAAGGTTACCTCTTAATCATTCAGAGGTTATGGACCATTAAGAGGTAGCCTCTGAATGGTCATTAAGAGGCTACCAAACAGCCCCTAAGAGGCTCTGAATGATTAATTGCTTAATGGTTCAGCTATGCACCAAGTCTGAATGGTTCAGCTCTTAATCATTCCATTCAGAACCTTTTTAGGATGAAACAAACAGTCTGAATCAACCATTCAGAGCTGAATGGTTCAGAATCTCATTAAGAGGCTACCAAACAAGCCCAAAGTGACAAAAATGGAAGCAATCATCCAAAAACCAACTTAAATAGGTCTGAATTTCGACAAATTAAGTCAAAGCATAATATTTGGGTATAAACAGAAGCTACAATTTAGTTTTTTTTTTCCAGTTGTTTAAATATATAAAACATGAGAGCAACCTAAACTTAATTGATTATCGAGTTTAAAATATTACTTTAAGATAAACACACACAAATGGCAGCTCGAAAAAACTCAATAGACAGAAAAAACACAATGCATAGTACAAAAAAATCATTGTATTAGGAGGAAAAACACAATCTAAAAAAAACAAAATGCTCATAATTTAAAAACACAATGAACAAATGAAAATAACACAATGGACAGAGGAAATAAGTCTATAACTTGTTTTTTTTTCTGCTGCAGATTTGTGTTTTTTACTGTACTATGCATTGTGTTTTTTTTCTACATGAATAAGAACCCACTAAAAAGTTTTTTTTTTTTTGTTTTTTATAGCAATATAGTACTCGTTGAAAAGATAATAAAACACTCTTTAATTTTATGTAATTTTTTTAAATGTCTTATAAAAAAAGTTATTAACGTTTAAAAATCATGGGGGAAAGTGCACATGTCATGCGCATGAGAGAGAAAAAGACAACTTTAAATCTTTAATAATTTGTGAGGAAATTTAAAGGTTTGATTTCAAACTAACTGACGGATTAGACTGGATAGGATACCTAAACCACTTTTCACTCGGCTTGGTCTATTGAGACCCCCCCCCCCTCAAATTTGTTTAAACACCCTCCGCCACCTATGTACTCCATATTGGCCAAATGTAGCGTATTGGTGGTCCTTACAAGTAACAACATGCAATTTTTTGACTTAGTGTCGCAAAATATGCTTCACGTTAACCAATATAAAGCATATTAAGAGGTCAAAATACAGAATTGGGGTGTCCCAATATCAAGACCCTTTCACTATTGGTTTGGATTGGATAGATAGGTCTCAAGTAAATACTTTTTAATATTTTTAGTCTTTATAGGTTTAAGAATTTCTCACTTCATAAACACAATCAAATTTTACTACCAAAACCAAACATGAATCAATTACAAATTTGAAAAACATAAAATGAATTAGTAGAAACCTTTTTAACCCCCATATCAGAGAGTTTTTCACAAAAAAAGTTTGAATCTCATATTGAGATATGAGATTTTTTTTTTTTTTTGTAAACTTTAAAACTTTTTAAAAAACCCTTCAACAATCAAGAGCATCTAAGCTCTGATACCAAATGGTAAGTCCCAAACCCGGAACCACATTGATAATGATTGTTTCTTAACAATATTAATCAGATTCAAAACACTTATTACTAAGTGTTTGAAATAAAATATGATAGAAAACTCAAAACTAAGAAAATAAAGAGCACGAATATTCAAACACATACTTTCAATCTATTCAATGATTCAACACCCAAAAATGTATACAATAAGATCTTGGTGAACAAGTTTAAGCTCCTAACTCTAACACAAATATACTATAACAAAAATTGGACAGAATGAGGGCAAAAGGTTGAAATGAGAGTTCACAAGAACAAGATAGGTATTTATAGGCAGAGCTTGAGTGTCGACATTTGAGCTGTCGACACTCAAGTATCGCCAACGCACTTGAGTGTTCTAATCTTGTTGTCGACACTAGGCTATCGACTGACCAACCACTTGTATAGCTAACAAATAAACTAAAAGTCGACACTAACAAATTAACATACTGGCAACACATGAGTGTCGTTAGTTTACAATGAACCATAATAAACAGACACTCGAATTATATTCTTCATCATCTTAGCTTCCAACATTTGTATGAGCATACAACAATTTAAATTAGACCCAACAGTTGAGACCAAATAGCGGTAGATAAAAGTCAACCCAAACTCCACAATTGTATAAAAAGCAATGTGTAGAAAAATCTAATACAAACTAATCTGAACAATCAAACACTCTGAACAACAAGTATAGCGACAAAACGATGACCAAAAGATTTTATTAGTTACCCAAACCAGAAAATCCCCAAACCAACCCTAGATCTTGACAAATATCAAGATCTGAACAATACAAGTAACGAACAACTCCTACTGGTTGATGAGACCAGTTGGTGAAGACGTTGAGAGAAAATACAGGGAAATATAACAAACTTACAAAGACAACTACAGACTATAACAAAGACTATTACAGACGTATAAGAGAAACCCTAGAAGAAATGACTCGTAAACTGAACAAATGAGAGAGAAAGCTCCTTATATACTGCACCTCGAACCTTCCAGCTGCACACATATACCGAAACAATCCTGACCATTGAATCAAAACAAACAAAACAATCTCAACCGTTAAGATGCCCACTTGCACATCATACGTACAGATGCAACAGATGGGCCACAACTCACGTGTAACCACAAGCCCAACAATTCATATCCAATAAGCCCATTAAGCTGAAATAAGACCTGAGACAAGCCCAATCACATATGGACCAGAACGTTGTGTATACATAACTCATACGTATCATGTGTAACACTTGAATTATCATATTATCATTTCTAACATCCCCCCTTAATTCAAGTGTTTAAACATGTTTTTTAGACCAAGTTCACTGCATAAAACTTCATGTTGACCACTATATAAACCCTTAGTAAAGATATCGGCAATTTGTTTAACCGAATCTATTTTAAGAGTTTGAACAAAACCTTTATTTACTTTATCTCGCAGAAAATGTAAGTCGATTTCGAAATGTTTTGTTCGGTCATGAAACACCGGGTTTGCAGCTATAGAGATAGCTGATTTACTATCACTATAAAGAGAAATTGGTAATTTAACTTTAACACCTAATTCAGCTAAAAGATTCGACAACCAAACAAGTTCACACGTTGTCGAGCACATAGCTCGATATTCTGCCTCGGCAGAAGAACGAGACACCGTATTCTGTTTTTTGCTTTTCCAGGAAACTAGATTTCCTGCAAAAAACACACAGTATCCTGTCACCGACTTCCGAGTTTCCAAGCATTTCGCCCAGTCAGCATCGGAATAGGCTACCAAATCCAGATTATCAGTTTTCTTAAACATAATGCCCTTTCCAGGTGCATTTTTAAGATAACGTAATAATCTCAATGCCATCTTCAAGACAGATTCAGTAGGCTTATGCATATACTGACTCAGAAACTGGACTGTATAACTAATATCTGGTCTGGTTAACGACAAATAAATTAGTTTACCAATAAGCTTTTGAAAACCGGTTATATTTTCAAGAAGCTTATCAGATTTGCCATTTTTAACAGAAACAATATAATTCTGCTCTATTGGAACACTCACAGGTTTACAACCTAAATACCCGAACTCGTTCAACAACTCTAAACAATACTTTCGTTGATTTAGACATATACCCTCATCACTATATAAAACTTCTAAACCTAAGAAGTATTTTAGTTTGCCTAAATCCTTGATTTTAAAACTTTCATTTAAAACTTTTTTAACAACACTGATTTCACGTTCATCATTACCAGTAACAACAATATCATCGACGTACACAAGTAATACCAAAAACACATTATCCTTAGCCTTAACAAATAACGAATAATCACAAACACTTTGTGTAAATCCTAACTTTAATAATACTTCAACTAATCTTTCGTTCCACTTTCGTGGAGCTTGCTTTAAACCATACAAAGATTTTACAAGTTTACACACTTTTGACCCGTCATTATTATAATAACCCTCGGGTAATTGCATATATACATCTTCATCTATAGATCCGTACAAAAAAGCGTTATTTATATCTAATTGAAATAAATTCCACTTATTTTGAACAGCAAGACTAATAACACATCTAACCGTAACCATTTTAACAACCGGAGAAAACGTCTCTCCAAAGTCTAGACCTTCTCGTTGGCTATAACCTTTTGCAACGAGTCTAGCCTTATACCTCTCCACCTCTCCACTCGACCTATATTTAACTTTATATATCCATTTACACCCTATTGCTTTTCTATTAGGCGGTAATTCAGTTATAGTCCACGTTTGATTCCTATGCAACGCTTCCATTTCATTATTCATCGCTTCAATCCATTTTGGATCTTTTGAAGCTTCCGAATAACTCAATGGTTCGACAATTTTATTTAAACTAGTGACAAAACAAGAGTTTTCAAATGACAAGTTAGAGTAATTAACTACCTTTTCAACCCCATATTTAACCTTACCCTCTACGACAAAATCAGAAAATTTTCGTGGCAAAACAGACTCTCTGTTAGACCGTCTAACAGATTGACACCTATCTCCCTCAGGAGTCGTAGTCTCATCATCTAACCCTTCAACAACCGGGTCGTCAGCCCCCCTGCCTTCAGTACTACCAGGTTGCTGTTCACGAGTGTGAACTACATCACTGGCAGCTCTGGGAGAGTCACCTAACGTACTCCCAGGTGAAGGATTATGAGAACTACTAGTTCCCCCTTCATCATCGGGAGGACTTGCACTAGACACTTGACCACCTAATGAACTTTCAGTATCTATATTATCAAACAGATTTAGATGATCCAAATTGTTATACACAGACTCATTATTTTCAACTTTAAATGGAAATATGTTTTCATAAAACTTAACGTCTCTAGAGAACAACACTTCTTTACTTTCTAAACAATACAATTTATATCCTTTTTTAGAAAAGAGTAACCAATCATAACACATTTACTAGCACGACTACACAACTTATCTGGATCATCCAAAACAGTTTGAAAACACAAACAGCCAAAAGTCCTTAAGTGATCTAATGTGGGGGGGAACCCATACATCAACTCATAGGGACTCTTGCCGGCTAACACAGATGACGGAATCCTGTTAATTATATATGCAGTAGTCAAAACGCATTCAGACCAAAAACTAAGAGGAACACGACTTTGAAACAGTAATGCCCTAGCAATATTCAAGAGATGCCTGTGTTTTCGCTCCACAACCCCATTTTGTTGTGGAGTGTAAACACAAGTCGTTTGATGCAATATACCATTATTAGCACAGAAACTATTAAACTGCTTATTAACAAATTCGGTTCCGTTATCACTCCTAAGGATTTTTATCCTTTTATGAAACTGAGTTTTGATTAACTCATAAAAGTTTACCAAATTTTCATACACTTCACCCTTGTTTTTTAAAAGATAAACCCATACAGACCGAGTATAATCGTCAACAACAGTTAAGAAATACCTATATCCTTCCCTACTAGTAACCTTGTAAGGTCCCCATACATCAAGGTGTATAAGGTCCCCTACTTCGTTAGTTTTATGGTCACTAAGAGGGAATGGTACCCTCACTTGCTTTGCCTTGTGACAGATCTCACATGGATGCAAGTCAGGTTCCCCAATGTTCAAGGAATCTCTTAATAAAGCTAGGACTTGACTGGACGGATGTCCGAGTCTACTATGCCAAAGACTGTGTTCATTTACACTATTAAAACATAGATTACTAAAACTCACATCACCACCTACAAAATATAGACCATCTTGTTGTCTACCAGTCACCAGGACATTCCTTGACTTGGAATCCTGAACATAACATGCATCCTCATTAAACAACACATCCAGTTTGTTATCTCTAGCCAACTTATGTATTGACACAAGATTAACACAATAATCAGGAATTAACAAAACATCTTTTAAGATAACACCATTAGCCAGTTTTACATCACCAATTTTAGTCACTTTAGCATGTGTCCCATTAGGATGTTTGACCTCAACATTATACTTTGAGACATCAACTGTGTTAATCATATTTTTATCACTACCTATCATGTGTTGATTAGCCCCCGAGTCCATTATCCAACCCAGAAACAATGCGAGTTTAACTAAACTAGAACAGCTAGAAAAATTCTCAAACAGACCAGACAACTTAGACAGAACAGACAAACCAGAGAAACCATTTATAATGACTTTCTCACCTCCTATATTGGAACTCTGAGGGTCCGGTCCAGGTTTCTCACTGATAAGGCTCATTAGTTTAGTGATCTGTTCAGAAGTAAACGGGGTAACAGTAGATGTAGAAGCACACACATTATTGTTTGACACACTTGACTTTCCATTACCCCTGTTACTATTAGTGTTATTACTTCTAACACCTTGTGTAACAGGTTTCTTTTTGAAATCTGGAGGATATCCAACAATCTCAAAACACCTGTCCACAGTGTGTCCGATCCTATTACAGTGTGTGCATTTCAAATTGGGATTAGGTCCCGTATTACTAGTTCTCCTAAAGTTACTTCCCAGATTACTTGAGTTATTTTTAGAAAAGAATGACACATTAGTACCTTTATTGTTACTATTGGACTTCCTATGTGACTCTTCTCTAGAAACAATAGAGAAGGCATGTTTAACAGATGGTAGAGGGTCTTGTAATAACAAGTTTGTTCTAACAGGCTGATAACATTCATCAAGGCCCATTAGAAACTGCATAAGTTTTATTAGACTACTAAAACTGTTAAACTCCTTAGAGGCATCACAAGTACAAGGTGGCAACTGGACAATGGAGTCAAACTGTTTCCACATTGTATTAAGCTTGTGATAGTACTCAGACACACTAGCACCATTTTGACTCATGGAACAAATATTCTGATGTAAACTAAACACAACAGACCCATCCACTTTATCATATGTTTCTCTTAAGTCTAACCAAACATCTCTAGCATATTTAGAAAAGACCTGACCAAGGTACAATTCCTCACTAACAGAGTTTAACAACCAGGATAGAACAACGCACTTGAGTGTTCTAATCTTGTTGTCGACACTAGGCTATCGACTGACCAACCACTTGTATAGCTAACAAATAAACTAAAAGTCGACACTAACAAATTAACATACTGGCAACACATGAGTGTCGTTAGTTTACAATGAACCATAATAAACAGACACTCGAATTATATTCTTCATCATCTTAGCTTCCAACATTTGTATGAGCATACAACAATTTAAATTAGACCCAACAGTTGAGACCAAATAGCGGTAGATAAAAGTCAACCCAAACTCCACAATTGTATAAAAAGCAATGTGTAGAAAAATCTAATACAAACTAATCTGAACAATCAAACACTCTGAACAACAAGTATAGCGACAAAACGATGACCAAAAGATTTTATTAGTTACCCAAACCAGAAAATCCCCAAACCAACCCTAGATCTTGACAAATATCAAGATCTGAACAATACAAGTAACGAACAACTCCTACTGGTTGATGAGACCAGTTGGTGAAGACGTTGAGAGAAAATACAGGGAAATATAACAAACTTACAAAGACAACTACAGACTATAACAAAGACTATTACAGACGTATAAGAGAAACCCTAGAAGAAATGACTCGTAAACTGAACAAATGAGAGAGAAAGCTCCTTATATACTGCACCTCAAACCTTCCAGCTGCACACATATACCGAAACAATCCTGACCATTGAATCAAAACAAACAAAACAATCTCAACCGTTAAGATGCCCACTTGCACATCATACGTACAGATGCAACAGATGGGCCACAACTCACGTGTAACCACAAGCCCAACAATTCATAACCAATAAGCCCATTAAGCTGAAATAAGACCTGAGACAAGCCCAATCACATATGGACCAGAACGTTGTGTATACATAACTCATACGTATCATGTGTAACACTTGAATTATCATATTATCATTTCTGACCAGAATACAATTCTTACCATAATATTTTTTTTTTCTTGCCAAGACGTGAAACAAATTTATTATCCAAATCTTCATCTATAAGATCACATTTTTTCGTTTTACAAAATTTAAATAAACAGACACCCGAACTAATTTTCATCGTTTATAATTACCATGGAAGTTGTATCGAAATTGTAGCGGTTAACGAATGGTTATGGGGAGCTAAAGCTTAAGACTGCCCGGAGTGGGGCGGGAAGGGGGGTAACACCGCCGCCGAGGTGGCGTGGGTGGGGCGGGAGTTTGGGGGCGGGGGGCATTTGACTGGCGTGGGGCTTGGGGTGGGGTACAGTTGGCATGATCTGATTGATGGGTTCAATTTCTTGACTGTTGAAAAAAAAAAAAAGTAACCGTTGAACATCAAACGGTCAATTTTTTTTATAAATTACCCCCATTTCACTACAAAACACTCACTTTAACTTATTTATTCACAATTTTTATACACTTATTCAACCATTTTTTATACAATTCTTCATACTACTCATCATACTTCAACAAAAAATGAACCCATACAACCGAGGCTTTGACCCGAACAACCCATACGCGTACGTCCCAAACCCGAATACACCACCGGTTCGCCCGATCCCAAACCGTCCACCCATTCCTTCACCTTGTCCCGACTACGCGGGTTATGCGGGTTTCATTAGTGGGCAAATTTATCCTAATTTCCTATTCAATGATTCTCCCGTTCCTTCACAACTTCCTTTAACGCAAACCGTACCCGAAACACAACCCCAAAATGTTGCTGGATCATCTTCGGGTAAAATCCCCCTCCCAAAAGAAGTCACAGGAGGAAGACGCCGGAGGAGAAAGCATTAGCCGCCGCTAACCGCCAATTCCTTAAGTGGACACCCGAAGAAAAGCTTGCGATAACGAAAGCGTGGATAAGCGAGTCGGAAAAAAAACAAGGTATTTCTAATAAATTTTTTAACATGATTTTTTTTTCTAATATTGCTAATATTTAATTTTTTGTAGGAACTAGTCGCCACAAAAACGACTTTTGGGTCGACATAAACACCGCATTCCATGGGTTGATGGGAAGAGAGTTCTATAGAGCAAACGATAGTCTCTCGTCCAAGTGGACAGAGATAAACAGGTCAATGAATGCGTTTCAGCCGCATTATTATTTAGCAAGAAACAATCCAAAAAGCGGTGAAACAGACGCCGACAGCCTCAGCCGGTCGCTAGCAGCGTATCGTAACGAAACCGGTCTCGAATTCAAGTTTCTTCATTGCTGGGAAGTCGCGAAGCACCATTCAAAATGGGCGTACGTCCCCACTGCAACCAACTCCGCAAAAAGGTCGAAAACAAATCCGTCAAGAAACCGTTCAATTGATCCTGAAAACGTAGTAGCCGTTAATTTGGATGAAGACGAGTTCGAAGAGGAATTGAGTCGCCCACCCGGTCGAGATAAGTCAAAAAATAGGTCGCAAAAATCTACTGCTTCGGGTTCGGGTTCTGGATCAACCGGCGCCTACAGCGCTGACTTGCAAGATTTAAATTCCACCATGATTCAGTTCAATACGATTCAAGAAAAAATGCTCGAGGAGAAAAAAAAACATTCGCGAAGCGTTTGAAAAAGAGTTGAGTATAAAAGAGAGAAAGTTGAGTATCAAAGAACAGCGCGAAAAACGCGAAGATATGAAATTTATCGCCATGAATACCGATTATCTTCACGGGCCAGAGTTAAAGATAATGCTACAAATAAAACGTGACCTTATGGAAAAATATAATATTAACTAATTTGTTAGTTTTTACTTTTTTTTCGGTTTTTTTATTTTTTTACGTTTTTTAATTTTCTAGGTTTTTAATTTTTGTATTTTTCTAGGTTTTTATTAATTAAAAATATTATTTTAATTACTTAAAAAAAAAAAGAAGAATCACATGTGACTGTAGAATCCTTTGTTTTTTTTTTTTTAACGATAAACGATTTTTTTACATATATAAAGGCCCACCAATAGACTACAAACGAATGAACACGGACAAAAAAAAATTGTTCGTTTAGTTAAACGAATGAACATGAACAAAGGTCGCGTTCGTTCGTTTATGTTCGTGAACGTTCGGTAACATGTTCGTTTAAGTTCATTTATGTTTGATAGTTTAATAGGTTTTTTATTTTTATAATGTTTTTTACATTCTTTAATTTTTATTTATTTTACCTAAATAAATAAATAATTTATGTAAAGTAAGTATATGGCTACGCACCATCAATAAACCATACTTTTAATATAAGCATTAAATTATTAATTAATTAAAACTTCATTAATTAAAAAAAATACAAAATAATTAAAACTTCAAGTTTAAGATACGAACTTAGTTTTTTAGACACTACTTTATTATGTTACCAATATTATGTTAACTAATAAGTATGTTTGTATAACTAGGTAATATTTTGGGTGGATGTAGTTAATTTTTTATTATATGTGAATTCGATAGTGTTTGAAAGTTAATATATGCCCTTTTGTTTTTGTTTCCGTTCATGAACACAGACCTATTTGCGTTCATTAATGTCTGATTGTGTTCGTGAGCGTTCATGAACAAAATTAACAAACGAACACGAACACTAGTGTTTTCTTAACAAACGAACACGAACAGAAAATCTCGTTCGGTAAGTGTTCATGAACTGTTCGTGAACACATAATTTCCTTAATAAACGAACACGAACAAGGCCTTGTTCATTGTTCCGTTCGTTTGCAGCCCTACCCACCAAGACGGTGGCAGAAGAAAACATAACAGCAAAAAAACACGAAAAAGAGAATTACAACATATCTAAAATATCAAAATCAAACCATTTCTCCCAAACCGGGGTCTTCAACTTCGAACGATTAGCAACCCATAAGTAAGCATCCTCTTCGATAAGCTCCACAGTCCTCATAGTGGGGATGAAGTTGTTCTCAAACACTTTCAAATTGCGGGCCAGCCATAATCTCCAAACAGTTGCTAACACTATTTCATACATCGTCTTCTTCCGTATCTTCGAGCCCAGGCTATTCAACACAAGATTAACCATATCCGATATAGACGAACAATCCATCGGGAACGGAATGCGAAACCACACAAGAACTTGCCACCATATACTCCTAGCCCAAATGCAATTAAGGAATAAGTGGTCTGCGTCTTTGTCTCCACAGCCACATCTATCACAAATAACGGACTGAACGGTTACCCCACGACTAGCAATATTGGTCTTATTAGCGTCTCTACCCAACAAAGCCCTCCAAAGAAGAAAGTTACATTTCAAAGGGGCCCACGAGTTCCACTTATATATAAACAATTCCGGTCTCCAACTAACTTTTTGTGCCACTCCATCCGAACCTGCCTAACGAAAACACACCACCCGGAGTTGAGTTCCAGCCCCATTTGTCAGTCCCGGGACTTCTCGCGAACCCATTTAACAGAAGCGAAAGGTCATCAATCTGGTCTTGGGGGAGCTGTTAAACTCCATTTGCCTGCCAAGATAACTTCCATTCAAACCCATCATTAGCCTCCACCCAATAGTTCGAAACTAGCCCATCCTTTACTGTAGCAAGTTGAAATAAATCGGGAAAGGCGTCCTTAAGAGTAGTATGAGATAGCCCTAAGTCTTTCCAGAATTTGGTCTTATGACCATCACCAACCGTCACATTTAAGCTGTTGTGAATCGAAATCCCGATTTTAAGCAACCGCGCTTCAGCCCCGGCAGTATCCTTCCAGATACCAGGGATACACTTCTTCACAGGGACCAAAAGATTGTCGATTCTGGACTTATGAATGGAAGCAACCACCTTGACCCAAAGTTGGTCTGGGTCCTTGTAAGACCCAACCCGAGTAAACGGGTTTAGTGAATTAATCACACGATTTAGACTATAAATATTGGGGTTAATTTCAAGATTTTTGGCTTATACGTCATTCCCAAAGGTTTGACCAAATAAAATGAAATTTGCAAGTGAGTGTCTATGGTTCCATGCATTCACAAGTTAGTTTCAAACCCCGTTACCATACAATGTTTATAAACACAAATTATGCAGAAGCGTTTCATGAGATATGCACGTTCGGTTCTTCGAATAGCTTAATCATCTTCCAGAATCAATGACCTTCATACCTAGGGTTTAAACAAGGCCAAAGAACCCGTTAATCGATAATAGGATTGATTAGAATTCAAAATCAACTAAAACAAGAAAAACGGCAGCCAGCGTCCAGACCAGCTTCTAGGACGCTGGGACCAGTGTCTGGGACGCCCAGGGCCGAAACTGAGCAGCGTCTGGGACGCCGGTATCAGATACGACTCGTGAATTTTGGTTTTTGGCCCGTTTTTAACGCATTTCTTAAGGGGTTTTGTGCTCCTTTTGACCCTTGACTTGGGAGGAACAACCAAGAATAAACTTTTGGGGAAATTCTAAGATTTCAAGAGTTTATCAAGTTGTCTATTTGACCCATTCACTTATAATGTATGCATACTAACATGCTATGATCAACAAGGAATGAGTTTGATTACCTACAAGTGCATATTGAAATAATACCACTTCTCATCCTTGTGAGGATAACCTCTTGTGATTCCCAAGTTTGTGTTTTGTCTCCCACATTCCTAATCAAGCCTTGACTTGACAAGGTGTGTATCCATTCAAGTCACTTCACCGTTGTGGCAATGCCTCGTGTCCATGGCCACATGTGCCACTTCTCTCGGTCATACTTGCCCGGTCCGTGTGACTTGTGATAGAAATTCACTTATGAATTATATGCCACTTGGAAATCACAATAGCGTTTCAAATCCTACGACACTCCCATTGATATGGATTCAAGGTATGCATATACATATATATAAAGTCATGGTGATGACTTACCTTAATTCACGTCCTTTTTGCTTATAGACTAGCTTGAGATTGATAACATGGAGTCTACGAATATACTCAAGCAAATAACAAAATCAATATCGACATAATGTTGACCCTTAGCTTAGGTCCTTGACTAACTAGTGTTTTACCAAATTGACCCGTTAGCCTAATTTGGGATATTGACAACCTTCATCTAAGGCCGTTTTCTATGAATTAGGAGTCTCGTTTAAGCTTCTTTTATGACACTTCAATGTCTAGATCCCAAATGCATATACAAAGTTATAACTAAACATATGAACATACTAGGAATATATCAATATTTAAGCCATCGAGTGACTTACCTTATGCGTGCTTCCTCTTTACCTCAATCCGAGACTCCTTGGCTATCCAAAGTCTCTTGTATCCGCACCTATGAGGTGAATGATTACTTAGGTTGTTAGAACCTAATCTTTACTTGTCTACACGCATTTTTGGTCGTGTTTCACCAATATAAAAGTTTTCACAAATCTATACCCAAGTGAAATCGTGTTTCATTGAGGCATTTTATCAAACACTTGGTAGGCGTGATTTTCCTAGCTTTAATTTTAAGGCTTGGGGACCTCATGGATCCATCCTTAACCAAGATTAACATGTCTAGCATTCCTATAAACATCTTAATCATAGCTTGTCATTTACTAAAGCTAGTATTTCATGGTTTAAAGGTGGTTCATACCAATCCACCAAGAAACCCATTTAACTTTATAACATGAATTACAAAGATATAATCTTCACACAAAGATTTTGCTTAACACACACAAATGAACACGTATTATGGTTTCCTCATACTAGAGTAACCATTACAAGCCCTTAATTCACGTTTTTATAACAATCCATGATTTTCATCACACCCAAGCATAAACATACCATTAATTTAGTCAAATAAAAGGTTACCTTGGTGTGTATTAGGCTTGGAAGATTCGTTTTAGGGCTAATGCACACAAAAGCCCCTTGATTTCGTACTTGATTGAACTTGTTCTTGAGTTTGAGCTTAAGTGTGTGTTTTGGGAGGTGTATGGGTCGATTTCCAGATGTTTGTGTGTGTGTTTTCTTTTTTTCTTTTTTTACAAGTATTCAACCAAACTCAATTTGGTTATTTGGCACTTTTAACCCCTCCCATATTTCGTTAAGTATGTACTAGTTCAAGACACTAATCGATTTAGTCTCGTATAATTGTTTAAGCCTTGTTTAGTTAACAAGGTTGACGGAGTTAATTTCCCTAGACTAGGAAATTCGCATAAGTCGTGTTTCATACGGTTCAGTTTAAAGCCACATGTGCTTAGATTATCATAAAACACGGTTTAGAGATTTTGGGGTGTTACGGTCCTCTTAAATCTCCACCACCATTTGGTAAGCATAGCGACACTAAAGTCTTCGATGCCACCCAAACCAAAACCGCCTAAACTTTTCGGACGAGTCAATTTATTCAATTTAATCCAACGAATTTTCTGACCACTAGAAGATTTGCCCCACACAAAATTCCTTCTTATTCTTTCAATCTAATTCACCACACCTTTAGGGGCCGCAAATAAGGATAAGAAATAGGACGGAACACTACCGAGGACCGACTTGGCTAGGGTAACTCTCCCGGCAAAGTAGTGGGTCTTAGTCTTCCATGCCGACAACTTTCGTTTTAGATTATTAACAATTGGCTCCCAATGTTTTGAAAGCTTCGTATTCGCACCAACCGGTATTCCCAAGTAAGTGAAGGGGAAGGTACCCGCTTCACAGGAAATTTTTTTTGCCATCTCACTGATTTCATGCACATTAACATTTATCCAAAAGAGCTTACATTTCTTACATTTCTTATGTCTACGTCTTATCGGCTCCTTGAACAATTTTTTAAACCATAACTTCGCACAACCCTTCAACATAACCGGATCAGAGATCCAATCCTCGTCGAAAACTAATCCATGAATTCTATTACGAGCCGAATTCAGATTGATAACTCTATGGAAATATGCAGAGTTCTCGTCGCCAAATTTAAGCCAATTAACCCTCGCTTTTTGATGAAGATCTCTCGCTTTGGCGTTTTTGAGTTCCGCAATTCTTAATCTTAACCAAACTCTTGATTCTTTTTTAGCCCTGGTTAGAGTTCTAGAAGCATCTCAACGCTCAATTTCATCGGCCTTCCAAGTACACTGCAACAACTCGGAATTTTCTTCCCCGCTTTTCGAGTCCCGCCACTTCTTTACTTACCTTTAATTGACTTCAACAGGGCAGTCATGGATGAAATATCATGGATATTAGAGTCCATAAGGCTCACGGATTCAGCCACAAAAGATCCCACTTCCGACGAATCCAACCACTGATTAAAAAGTTTAAACGGGATTGGACCGAAATCCTTTTTAATAGATAAAACGATTGGGCGATGATCCGAGCATTCTTTCTTCAGAACTTCCATCGTAGCGTTAGGCCACAAGTTCAAGAGTTCGGAACAAACAAGAAAATGGGCTAACTTGCTAAACTTGACATCCACATTATCCGAGATAAACGTAAACTTACCCCCGGACATACGATATTCAAAGAGCCCCGCATCATCAATAAAACTGTTGAACGAGGCCGCGACATTGACATCAAACTCCGAATTATGTCTTTCATATCTGAACCGAGCATCATTAAAGTCCCCGAACAGGACCCAACAACCATCCAACTGACCTATTATCATAGCAATTTTGTCCCAAAGGGCTTTCCTTCTACTCGGATCGTTGGGTGCATAGATATTCAAGATATTGAGTTTCTCAGTAAAGTCGTTCGCATTACCCGATGTTATCACAAAGTTACTATCTTTGATCACACCTTCGAGTTTAAACCAGGATGGGTCCCAAATAGATACCAGGCCTCCGGATCTCCCCAAAGAGTAGATATGAACCGCCTTAAACCCCGAATTTCCCCTAAATTTCCCCCAATAATCCTTATCAACCGAGTGCTGGTGAGTCTTTTGTAACCCACGGAATCTTCTCTAGACCAATCACACCTCTAACATTCAAGGAGACAAAAATCATTGATCACCTACCTTCTCCTTCTCTACATTTATCAATTTTCTAACCTGATTCTCAAAGCCATCTAATTGAATGCATAGAGTCTCCCCGTACTTCACAGTACCACTAACTTCAGCCTTGAAATCGAAGAACCCATCATCATCAGAGTTACTTAGAGAAACCGCCCGGGTAGCCAACTCAATCGGCTCGGCTAAGTGATTTTGCGGCTCACCGTCATCTTCGATCGATTCCTTATTTTGGACTTTATTTCTTCTTCTAGATTCAACATCTCGTTAGATAATATCCACCAAGTTAAAGGGATCACTATCATTTGAGAGATTTAAGTCAGGAGTGCAAAAGATTTTGGTACCACCTTTTTCCTTTAAGTTAATCGAATGGACTGGACTATTGTGATCACTAGGCCCACAGTTGACATCAGCAACATTATTGAGGAACAGAATCAGTGGGCCGGATCAAAGTATTGTTGTCCACCCCACCCGAATAATCCATGGCCCCATCTCCAACAACAGTAGCATCAGACGCCACCTCAGCACACCCTCGAAAAACCCACTCCCGTGCTCATGCATGTTCCC
Organism: Ambrosia x helenae; assembly: GCA_030844895.1. Lineage (NCBI taxonomy): Eukaryota > Viridiplantae > Streptophyta > Magnoliopsida > Asterales > Asteraceae > Ambrosia > Ambrosia x helenae. The sequence goes on along the minus strand of CM061228.1, from coordinate 38,656,496 downwards.
CCTGCTAGCCTTTTCAACTTCCAACTGTTGAGTTGCCTCCGACTAAAATACCGAGCTAACAACAATGGACTTCAACTTCGTGGCCTCCATCATAGTCACCGAATCCGACGTCTCCCTGTATCCGGTAATGATCGATTTTAAAGCTACCGCCGGCTGAGTAACACCATCAGAATCCAGAAGCCAATTATATTCTACTTCTTTTACCCAGATTCTGTAAATTTTTCCATTCCACACAAGTTTGAATTCGCGCAACACCCGATTACCATGATTAACCAAAATGGCCATCCTATCCTCCGACATGTCTGTATCAACAGTAGAAGCGTCCGACTTGGAGATGAGCCTTCCGCACCTTTCACTGATACGATTAAACACATGAAGGTCCCATAAATTCAAAGGGACCCCAATAACCTTTATCCAAGCCACCCGATCAAACACAAGGTCTTCACCGTCTAATAAGTACAACCTTGAGAACCAGCTAGACCATAACTCGTACAAATCGTCTAGGAAGTTAACAACATCTTCTTTAGATAGGAACAATATGAGGACCTTAAGACCACCAATATATCTTACTTTCACCGCCACGGTTGTAGTGAAACAAGAATATCATCGAACTTCTCCACCAATTCCAACTCTTTGACTTCCCCTATAAGGGAGACATCGTTACAACGAGATCTAGCTAGAGTGACCATAGGAGGAAGCTCAATCACTAAGCTAGAGAGGAAGTAACCAGGCTCCCCTGATACTGTCTGAGCATAAGAGTTGTTAAGGCCATTACCAACCGGGGTCAGATTATCAAACACCTTAGTGCGGGCACCAACAGGGACACCATAACCATCGTTGTTGGGAGGGCAACCACTGGGGGGAGGGTCCACTCTGTTCAACTTTACTACCATCAGGATTAAATTTAGTAATGTTAACTCTCACAACAACACCTTCCAGAGTAACATAACTGAGCTTATCTATCCAATCCCCTGCATTCTTTACACCCGAAAATCTAATGAATCCAAAGAGATTTCCGACACCGTCATGTTTACCTGGTACATAATCATCTTCTAAGTTATCAAAATGTTTGAAAGCATCCCATAGTATATGACGGGTACAAGCATCTGGCAGCTTAAATACAAAAAACGACGTTGTGTTCTTTAGCCTCTGAATGTGATTGTTAAACTTCTTCTCCTTTTGATACTGCGCCTTGCTAATGACCTAGAACCATCTTCTATCTTGCCCATGATTCCCATTGTTGATCTTCTGGAGTTCTTCCTTCTTTCTTCTGTTGGCTTCACTGAAATCTTCATCGAAGAGGCGAAACTGTCCGCGACTCTTTGTCTATATGGAGAGACAAAGCTAGAATCCTTTGTTGAGGGCAAAATTCTTAAGGCACTTGTGTGGTTATAGAATCCATTAACTTCACATATTTTTTGTCCTTATATACGTCTTGGTAGTTTTTTTTATTAAGATTGTGTTGTGAGTAGTAATATAATTAGGGGTGTCAATCGTGTCGGGCTGATGGGTTGGCGGGTTTATGGGTTGCGGGTTGGCGGGTTGATGGGTTGAAATGTGCAACCCGAACCCGACCCATATTATTATTCGTGTCAAATATTTCAACCCTAACCCAACCCACATAAAATCCGGGTCAACCCGAAGACGACCCGTTTAACCCATATTTTTAAATGAGTAATACATGTTCATGAGTTATAAGCGGGTTGTTGGGGTGTAAGCGGGTTATCAATAAAATGTTTAATGGTGAGTATATAAGTGTGACAAATAAATAATACAGTGTGCCAAAAATAACACAATTATAACTAACCATGTACATAGAAATGAAAAAAAAACAAAAATATAATATATATTTTTTTAAATACTTAAACGGGTTAACGGGTCAACCCATTTTATATATGTTTCAACCTGAACCCGACCCATTTTTTTAAACGGGTCGTGTTAGTTGACCCAAATCTATTTTTTTGGGTGGTTATATTTAAACCCCCCACCTACTATTTTAACCCCCTCAAAGCGCCTCGCTTAGGCCTAAGCAAGGCGCTTTGGAGCTGAATTCGAGGAGGTCAGTACGAGGGGCAGAAAAAGTTGTTTTTTTTAATTCGAAGCGCCTCGCTTAGGCCTAAGCGAGGCGCTTCGAGGGGGTAATTTATTTTGGTAGTTGTTTTGATGTTTTGAGTTGTTTTTTTTTTAATTTAATAATTATAAAAAGTTAAAAAAATTTAAAAAACAAAGTAATAACCCTCAACATTGTCAATGACTTAAACTTGACATCATCAACCACGTAAAGTCAATGAATGCGGTATGCGCGTTAAATTTCATTAAATGCGGCAACACAGGCAAGTCCTCGTCTGATAACAACTGAAAAGTAGCCGGTGCAAGTTATGTTGTAGCTTCCAAAACACGACGTCGTTGTAGCTCATATGTTATTATCTCTTCTCTTATTCTCTCTTTCTCAAGTTCTCGATGGATTATTGCTCTCATATCATGGATCAGAGAGATTTAAGCTAATTAAACTCATATCTCAAGCCGGTGCAAGTTATGTTGTAGCATCCTTGATCATCTTCTTGTAATTACTTTTCAGTTGTTATCCGAGAGATAGCGGTCAACGATGAAGACAACCTGAAAGTGGATACCACGGATCAGAAAGATTCAAGCTAATTAAACTCATATCTCAAGCCGGTGCAAGTTATGTTGTAGCATCCTTGATCATCTTCTTGTTCAACACACACCAGATTTTTCATCACAGTTTCCAACCACTAATACCAGATTGATGATACTCAATTTCGGTTGATATAGAGTATATCAGAGAATGATTTAGTTAAAAGTGGATACAATGGATCAGAGAGATTTATGCTAATTAAACTCATATCTCAAGCCGGTGCAAGTTATGTTGTAGCTCATATGTTATTATCTCTTCTCTTATTCTCTCTTTCTCAAGTTCTCGATGGATTATTGCTCTCATATCATAGATCACAGAGATTTAAGCTAATTAAACTCATATCTTAAGCCGGTGCAAGTTATGTTGTAGCAGTCAAGATTCCAATGCAGGCAAGTCAAATTCAGTTGTTAGACCAACTTGAGATATGAGTTTAATTAGCTTGAATCTCTCTGATCCATGGTATCCACTTTCAGGTTGTCTTCATCGTTGACCGCTATCTCTCCGATAACAACTGAAAAGTTGTCTCATTAATTCCAATTCCAATTCCACCGGTGTAATCAGAATCTGAAGAGAAGCTATCATCTCAGAGAGATATCTGTCAACGATGGAAGGGAACCCGAAACAATAGAAAGTAATTACAAGAAGATGATCAAAGATGCTACAACATAACTTGCACCGGCTTGAGATATGAGTTTAATTAGCTTGAATCTCTCTGATCCATGGTATCCACTTTCAGAATCTGAAGAGAAGCTATCATCTCAGAGAGATATCTGTCAACGATGGAAGGGAACCCAAAACAAATAGAAAGTAATTACAAGAAGATGATCAAAGATGCTACAACTTAACTTGCACCGGCTTGAGATATGAGTTTAATTAGCTTGAATCTCTCTGATCCATGGTATCCACTTTCAGGCTGTCTTCATCGTTGACCGCTATCTCTCGGATAACAACTGAAAAGTTGTTTCATTAATCTATAAATAAATCCTTACAAAATATTTTTAAATTAAATCTTTGAGCATACCACACCCATGGCTGATCCACCAAATCATTTCTTCAAGTTTTTTTCACCAAACTCCAAGTTTAACCTCGTAAGTTTTTCTATGCATCGCATACTTAGAGGTTCACTATTCATACATAAAGAGTATAATCGTGATGTGATGGATTTTTATATCTGCAACCTAGTTCCTTTTTACCTGGTTGCAAAGGAACTTCAGGTCAGCCAGACCTTTGTCAAAAGCAAGTGTGAAGATCAAGATCAAGAAGAACAGTACGGTCAACGATGAAGGTGTGTTGTATGTATAAAATAGTGAATAATTGTAGTGTGTTCGGTGCAGTCGACGAACATCATTCAAAATTTCAACTTCCCGTTCAGGTGCTTAAGTCCACCTTGAAGACTGGATACCATGGATCAAAGAGATTCAAGCTAATCAAACTCATATCTCAAGTTGGTCTAACAACTGAATTTGACTTGCTTGCATAGGAATCTTGTACGAAATTATACATATATTTGGAATGTTCCTGATCATTATAGTGAGATTGATAACTTCTCTATGGAAGCAACAAATTCAAAACAGAGGTAGGTTTTCCAGAGGGTCACTATTCATACATAAAAGATCAAGAAGAACAGTACGGTCAACGATGAAGGTGTGTTGTATGTATAAAATTGTGAATAATTGTGAGAGTCGATATGAGAGCAATAATCCATCGAGAACTAGAGAAACAGAGAATAAGAGAAGAGATAATAACATATGAGCTACAACGACGTCGTATTTTGGAAGCTGAAGTTCGGAGAGAACTAAATATTCAACATGAGATGACTTGCTTGCATAGGAATCTTGTACGAAATCATTCTCACATGAATATCCTTTGATGAATGTATTAGGGGTTGGAAACTCTGAAGACCAGATATCTGTCAACGATGAAGGCAACATACTTGAAATCAATGGGAAGATAAACAATCCTCATCCACAATGTTCTTACCTATAGCTACCAACCATCCGGTTGTTGATTTTCTTCTCTATACAGAGTGACGATAGGCGTTTTCGATTTCCAAATGAATCAACGACTTAAACTTGACATCATCAACCACGTATAGTCAAAGATTTGTTCTCCATATCCATACCTTGTTTCAAGTATCTTGTAAAATTCATTTCGTCTTCAAGACTCCTATGAGTCAACAAAGGTTGACTTTTTTGAGCATTAACAATGACTATATTACATTATTATTATTATTATTATTATTATTATTATTATTATTATTATTATTATTTATTATTATATTTGTAATTTAGTTCCTTTGTTTTATTATTATAATAATTTATTAGTATCAAGAATCGGAAATTAGTAAAACGATTTATGAAAGTATCAAGAATCGGAAATTAGTAAAACGATCTAATAAATCATTGCTCAGACGTTAGGTTTTGATAAACACAAAACTTATTATTTATAAAGCAACAAAAACACAAATCGTACCGTGAAATAAAGAGAGGCCCATTAGGAGTGCCGTGGAGGAAGATCGTCGGTTTGCTGTAGTCGATGATGGCACAGAGGTTAGCGGTAACTTTAAATTTTGAATGATCGTCGGTTTTCTCTCTATATACCAATGAGTTTGATTAGCTTGAAATCAATCTCTCTGATCCATGGTATCCACTATCAGGTTGTCTTCATCGTTGACCGCTATCTCTCGGATAACAACTGAAAAGTTGTCTTCAATGATTCTAAAAAACTTGAAAGTAATTACACCGGCTTGAGATATGAGTTTGATTATTATCGTATTTGCAACTTAGTTCCTTTCTCTCGAAAAACAATCCGATTGTTAAAAGTATCAAGACTATGAAATTAGTAAAACAACTGAATTTTACCTGCTTTGCATGAAAAGTTATTTTTAAATGTTTGTTAATATATTTTTAAATGTTTAATCTGCAATATTTGAAAATTATCATTTCTTGACATGCTTGGTAACACCTTGATCTGTAATATCTGAAAATTATCACTTCTCAAAAAGTAATTAAAAACACTTAAAAATGAATTAAAAACAATTGTTGCGAGTTAGGTTTAGTCGGAGGACGACGTACAATGATTCATCAAAGTTGTACAAAGCTGGATGTTTTTACTGGAAAACCAAAACGAGCAATTAACGAAGCGAAACGGAGAGATATAATTTTCTTGGCTTGGAAACAACTTAAAAGAACCAAAAATGAATTAAAATTATTTTTTGGTGATTAACAGATAATTTTAAAGAATTAAAAGAAATTCAATTTTTTTTAAAAAAAGGCCAAAGCGCCTCGCTTTGGTCAAAGCGAGGCGCCTGTGGTCTAATCAAACCACTAAAGCACCTCGCTTTGGTCAAAGCGAGGCACTAAAGCGCCTCGCTTTGACCAAAGCGAGGTGCTTTGGCCTTTTTTTAAAAAAATTTGAATTTCTTTTAATTCTTTAAAATTATCTGTTAATCACCAAAAAATAATTTTAATTCATTTTTGGTTCTTTTAAGTTGTTTCCAAGCCAAGAAAATTATATCTCTCCGTTTCGCTTCGTTAATTGCTCGTTTTGGTTTTCCAGTAAAAACATCCAGCTTTGTACAACTTTGATGAATCATTGTACGTGGTCCTCCGACTAAACCTAACTCGCAACAATTGTTTTTAATTCATTTTTAAGTGTTTTTAATTACTTTTCGAGTTGTGTGTATGAATAGTGACCCGCTGGCAAACCTGCGTAAAGGACTAAAGCCACATATCTTGCCATTAATACCAACGATGATTGCCAGAGGGTCACTATTCATATATAAAGAACATTAATCGGTTTTATTTAGCGTAAAAAGTTCATTGTACATATACCTCCTTATCTAAAACAAATCACATCATTGTACACATACCTGATTAGACCACGTACAATGATTCATCAAACTCATCGTTAGCGCCGATCCGATTGTTAAAACAAATCACATCATTGTAGAGGTTACTAGGTTACTCATTACCGTTGGACGTTGAAGGTAAACATGGACAGTGAGAAGTGAGATTGATAACTTCTCTATGGAAGTTGCTAAAATAGTTAAACAAAAGCTGAAATTGAACAGTTATTTGGAATGTTCCTGATCATTATAGTAATACTTGGATCCGGTTCGAGTTTAAAGCTTCGTGTGTCCTCTTGGTCGAACTCATGTTGCAACATTCGTCTTGTGTGGCAACATACTTGAAATCAATGGGAAGATAAACAATCCTCATCCACAATGTTCTTACCTATAGATACTTGAGATATGAGTTTAATTAGCTTGAATCTCTCTGATCCATGGTATCCACTTTCAGAATCTGAAGAGAAGCTATCATCTCAGAGAGATATCTGTCAACGATGGAAGGGAACCCGAAACAAATAGAAAGTAATTACAAGAAGATGATCAAAGATGCTACAACATAACTTGCACCGGCTTGAGATATGAGTTTAATTAGCTTGAATCTCTCTGATCCATGGTATCCACTTTCAGGCTGTCTTCATCGTTGACCGCTATCTCTCGGATAACAACTGAAAAGTTGTCTCATTAATTCCAATTCCAATTCCACCGGTGCAATTAGAATTTGAAGAGAAGCTATCTCTCGGATAACAACTGAGACAGGTTAGCCAGGCGTTTGTCAAACGAACAATTAAAATAAACTTTTCATGTAAGCAAGTAAAATTCAGTTGTTGGAAAGTGAGATTGATAACTGGACAGGTTAGCCAGGCGTTTGTCAAACGAACAATAAAAATAAACTTTTCCTCCTTATCTACAAAGAAGATGATCAAAGATGCTACAACATAACTTGCACCGACTTGAGATATGAGTTTAATTAGCTTGAATCTCTCTGATCCATGGTATCCACTTTCAGGTTGTTTTCATCGTTGACCGCTATCTCTCGGATAACAACTGAAAAGTTGTCTCATTAATTCCAAAACCTAAAGAGAAGATATCATCTCAGAGAGATATCTGTCAACGATGGAAGGGAACCCAAAACCATAGAAGTCTTGAAGACTAAAATGTCTTTTTCAAAAAGGTAGACTACACCACTAGAGCAAAAAGTTGTGTGTAAGTTTTATTTTGCGTAAAGACATCATTGTACATATACCTCCTTATCTAAAAGAAACCACATCATTGTACATATCGGTGGAAATGGGAGCTGGCCATGCCCGTAGTGTTTGAAGCCTAGTTCTTTTGGCCACAGGTACAGAAAGGTTATAAATGTTTTGGACGTTTAGCGGTGTGTGTTGATCGTTGAAGGTAAACATGGACAGTGAGTAATATAACTGGACAGTGAGATTGATAACTTCTCTATGGAAGTTGCTACAATAGTTAAACAAAAGCTGAAATTGAACAGTTATTTGGAATGTTTCTGATCATTACAGTTATGCCTTTTTTGGTGAAATGAACTTGAAGAAATGATTTGGTGGATCTATCATGAGTTAAGCAAAAGTTGAAATTGAACAGTTATTTGGAATGTTTCTGATCATTACAGTTATGCCTTTTTTTGGTGAAATGAACTTGAAGAAATGATTTGGTGGATCTATCATGAGTTAAACAAAAGCTGAAATTGGACGGTTATTTAGAATGTTCCTGATCATTACTTTTCATGCAAGCAAGTAAAATTCAGTTGTTGGACAGTGAGATTGATACCTGGACATGTTAGCCAAACCATACGAGGGTGGCAGGAAAAAGTTGACATTTTGATCCAAAGGAACTTCAGGTTAGCCAGACGTTTGTCAAAAGAACATTTTTTATAATAATTATATTAAAAAAACAAAAAACTAACTCAAAAGACCAAAAAAAAAAAAATTTGATCCGAAGCGCCTCGCTTAGGCCTAAGCGAGGCGCTTCGAATTAAAAATCAGCTTTTTCTACCCCCTCGTACTGACCTCCTCGGAATGAGTTCAAAGCGCCTCGCTTAGGCCTAAGCGAGGCGCTTTGAGGGGGTGAAAATAGAAGGTGGGGGTGCCAATAGACCGGGCCTTTTTTTCGTGTCGGGTTCGGGTCGGTTTTCGGGTCGTATCAATAATTGCCGCCCCTAAATATAATATATAGGTAGTTAAACCATAAATGTACATGTAATCAAACCGAGAACAATTCGATTTAGGTGTCGCAATGCGCACCAGGTATAAAAGTAAATTTTATTTGTTAAAATTACGATATGAATTTATTGAAAACAGATATACAGAGTAACGGTAATATACCTAACTGTACACGTATCATATCAACTGATTTGAAGCGTTACTGACCAAACAACATCGATACATGTAACGTATTCATTCTTACGGTTTTGGTTTCGATACGAGTTCGTTTTCGTTATTTTCACACTACATGTACCAAACCGAACAATATCGAACAAAACAAAATAAATACATGAACCACTATTCATTTTTATAGTTTCAATTTCAATAAGAGTTAGTTTTGAGGGGGAAAGGGCACCCATAGATGGATTTTTTCACTTCACTTATTTTAACCTATTAACACTGCCACATCACTTCACTGAAACACTTTTTTGGAGGCAGCACTCCATTGATTCTTTTTTTTTTTATTTAAAGACAAATATAACTTTTTTTAAAAAAAATTCACACGGTTTTAACACCAAACCGTCAGAACGAGTTAATTTCAACCGTCTCCATCCAACACAGTCAAATATATTTATTTCCATTAATATCGGTGTAATCTAACCGTCAGGTTATATTCAATTTTACATTCAATACGGTTGAATTTTTTTACTATAAAAACCACCATATGACGGCGGTGAAAATAAAATTCAAATCAACACAATATCAATAACATCCCCACCACACAACATAAGCATGACCCGTTGGACAGAGAACGAAAATATCTCCTTGGTTGTGTGCGTCATAGACGCACAAAACGACCCATCCTTGCAGCGCCAACATCGCCCATGGTTGGGTTCCAAGGACACACGGTTCTGGGACCGTGTATTGGGTGACTTTAATCAACAGGTCGGCCCAAGTGGTCGCACAATCGAGAGTCTACAAAGAAAATGGGCCGACCTAAACGTCAAGTGTGATCGGTGGACGATATTGTACGAGCGCACAATGAGCCACCACCCGGGCATTGGGGAGGAGATTGTTGTGGAGATGACCCATGCAACCTATGCGGGTCTTTACCGCGTCACGTTTGACCATATCCAGGCGTGGCACCTCATGCGCGAGCTTTGAGTGTTATTTTTTATGTTTTTAATTAATGTTTAAATATTTAATGAATTATGTTTATGTTTTTTTTTTTTTGTTATTTAATGGTGTTTTAGTTTATTTTTGTTAATTTTTAACGCACACGGTTATAAATACAATAACAAAAAAAAAAAAAAAGAACACACACGGTTATAGTAAAAACTGATTTAATTTAATTCAAAAAGAAATTAAAACCCGATACCAGCCTGTTAGATAGAACTAGCAAAACGGTTCACGTGACCACTACCAGCATGGGTGACGGCGGTGTTACCGTGCTGGTAGTGGGTACCCGTAACCAATTCAGGTGACGCCCCGTTTCCCGTGATGTTTTGCAGTAGCGTTACCGAACATATATTGTACCTCCACAATTGGTACAGTAAATTTGTTTCTTACTCAATTTTAGTACCGCTACTTATAATTTTTCTTAATATTCCTTTAAGGCGGTATATATTTATCCCGCAGGGAGTTGTATAATAAAATATTTTTTATCGTAAACTATGTTGATCAAGACTATGTATTGTGGCCTGCAACCGAGCTGTCGCGTGTCACCAACTTTGTCACGTGGATCCCGTGAACCACAACACAAGTGATTGAACGATGGCACGAGCGAGCCCAAGCTACCAGGCCCGCATGGGGTAGCGAGCAAAAATATGATCGTTGTGCTATTTTTGACCGTTGGCGGCAAGGTTTATTGAAGGTTTGTGTTTGTTTTAGGAAGTGAAGAAGAAGATGGCGGCGGGGTTTTTATTCCAGTGAGGAGCACAGAAGGAGAAGAAGAAGAAGAGCGTAAAGAAGAAGATGATTTTTTTTCCCTATTACTTTTGTTTATTTTATATTCTTTTTAACCTTTTCTGTTTACTCTATATTCTTTTTTACTTGTTTATGAACTATTTTTTTTTTATAATTTTATGTAATAATAATTTTTTTACGTTTTTATATTTTTAATTAATGTTAAAAAATGGATAAAGTTATCGCTCATCCTGAGCCACAACGGGATCAAGTGAACAGTTTGCGGTCGCGAGCCAGTGATACGTGTGCGCCTACTTGACACAATATTATAGGAATAAGTTGTGGCTCACCTCTAGGGCTGTTCAAAACGCTCGGCGCTCACCGATCGCTCGCCGCTCGCTCGGAATTTGCTCAGAAATTGTTCACTCGTTTTTTTTGCTCGGTGGTAAACGTCGGTTCGGCTCGATATATTTTTAATTAATTTATTATATATGTATAATTATATATATACACATTAATTACAATTATATTTATAGTTTTATAAATATCAGTTTATTGGGTTTGACTCAATATATGCATATATACAAGTATATTTATAGTTATTGCCCCAATCAACTTAAGTCGTGAAAAAACATGTTTGACTTTCTACTTCCATTAGTTGTCCACCATCAATCATCTCCCACTATCAACCTACACCACAACGTGACAATCGTTCTCTGTAGTATGGTGATCACCTCACTGGTCTCAACTAGAGCCTCATTCTCGAACGGTCGAACCTCAGTCATCACTAGGCAGCGAAAATATTAAATAAACATCCCAAATTTATGGTTGTCTGAAAACACTTGGCGCTCGTCGAAAAAATTTGTCGACTCAGTTTGGTTTATAAATGAGCCAAGAATGAGCAAAGGTCCACTCGGTTTGGCTCGGCTCGTGAACAACTCTACTCACCTCTAGTCACAACGACGATAGTACTGAAAGAAACTAATACCGACTGAGGTTGATACTAGTATTACTTTTAAGGCTTTCAATTTCAATACCCTATTATATAGAAAAACTAGGTTGGAGCCCCGCGTGTACACGTGGTACATGTCCATGTCAAATGAAAAACATTCTTATGCAAATTTTATTTATTGAAAGTTACGTAATACAATTTGTATGAAATTTGGTTGATTGTAAATTATCATAAAAAAGTTTAATGTTACCTAGTAACAATATATGAATCAACAAATGTTTGATTTGACGTGATTTAAAAACAAATAATTAAATGAATAAACATATATTTATTGTAACGGCACACAAATGAAGATTAAATTCAAAGTAAATAAATGTAGTTTTACAAATCATAAAAACGTGTGGTGCTAATAAAGTAATACTAAAATATAATGATAATACAAAATATGGATTTGGGAATTACATTCTCGTCAATGACTATCATCTCAATTGAGTAAACATCTTTAGGATTGTGACGATAAGGTTGACGCCAAAGCCGAATGATCTTTACCTTCAAAGCGACATCCTTTTGGTTGACATCAATTTGGTTAACCATGGTAAATTCTTGTGCTTGTGGGCCAGCCATTGTTCTCTCCGGGTAATCACAAAATTAGACTAAAATTAGGAATGAAATAAAAGTGTAAAAAATTTAAGATAAACAATCAACTAAAATTGACATTATCAAAATATGAATATTCATATACATCGAAACGGATTAATATTCAAACATATCTGAAAACAATACTAAATTAGTCGATTCAAACATTATTAATGCAAGTCCATATTCAATACTAACGAAAATTATAACATCATATTTCTCAAAAAATGAATTATATAGATATTATACTTATATTATAAGGAAAAATCGAAAACAACAAATAACAAAATCATAGAAATGTTCTAAAGGTATACTTACATTTTCGAATGCTTCCACGTTCGGTTTATGGTGTGTAGAGCAAGTGTGATCAATATGGTACCGTGTAATTAAATAGATGAAGTATAAAAATAGAAGGATTGGAATTTGACTTAAATCAATGAAAAAAGCTTAAAATTAGCAACGTAATTGTAGTCGTACGTTGATTATCATTTATGACAAATGACAAATTATGTATTCGTAAATTGGTATGGTCAACATTTATTTTTGTTTTATTACAATGAACCTATTGTATACATGGTGGATGTTTAAAATGTTTTTAATTGTCTTGATTGACTTACCATTTATAGTGGTAATCGATATTATTATTTTGAAAAATACCAAATTTAATGATTTATTCAATTTATTAAATTCAAAATCGTTTCCTAAGTTAAGTTTAGGCTGGGCATAAAAATTATAAGTCTTTTGTGCACATTTGAAATGTGTAGTAAATCAAATTTTTTTAATCAAGTTTGTTGAATGCTTTATAAATATGGTCTCAGAGTAAAAGGTGAAAACGAAAATGATTCAGTAATTTAGAAAAAGAGTGAGGAGTGTGTGGAACGATTTTTATAGGGATTAAATGCTTTAAAAATATGGTCTCAGATTTGTTTATGAATTTTGCATATTTATGACATGATTGGTAATCCACTTTAGTAATGATTGATTGATAGTTTAATGTCTGAAAATTGTTAATTCAAATTTGTTTCCTAAGTTAAGTCTAGGCTGGAAAAACTTTTCTAATTTATCAGTTGCTGAGCATTTGTTCGGTACGTTTGTGTATGGCATGTTTGGTGAATCCGGGTAAAAGAGTCACGTTGGGCATAATTCGGCCAGTTTAATTGGAATCGGTTTTGCATTTTTTAGGTTCAAAGGATGCATTAAAATATTATTAGTGGTTTTAATCTGTTATTTTTTTTTTGTATTTATATAAACAATGTATAACAAAATTGTGTTTAAGGTTATTAAATATCTTTAATTGAAATTAATAATGTTGACTAAACTTAAATTTAATTTACCATTAATTTACATATGGTGTATATATTAGGTGATTGTCAACTTTATTTTAATCAAATTTAAATACGTAGGTAATTGTCGCTAGATTTGTCAACTTTATGCTTACATTTATCCTGAAATATATTTTTGTAAATAGGTTTAAATGATTACCGAAAATATTCATTTATTTTTATACAAACTTTACAAAAATAATACAACTAACCTCTATATAATAAATAAGGCTTATTATGGTAAACTTAAATTTGTATTAATGTTAATATAAATTCGGTCAATTATTAAAAGATAGTAATAAATAAATTAAATTGGGTCAAAATATTATTAATGTAAATTGATAACAATCATTAAGATTCAAATTTCTGATTAAAGGACATTAAATTCGGTCAACTTTATTAATATAAATAAATAACAATAATTCAGAATTAATGAAATTAAAATTGGTCTAATATTATCAGCCGAATATGGAATGTAGGATTGAATAATCAAATTTAACATAAGAAAATTGTCGATAGTTTAATGTTTAAAAAATATTGTTGACCGATTGGTGAATACAGAATCCGAAGATTCAAACGAATACAATAAATACACATAATTGATAGACTCTTCAAAAGGATTTAGACAATAAATAAACAAAAAAGTTTTATAGATACAAAGCTGGAGCTCCATATAGCTAATTGGATCCTAGAATTTGTGTCTTCGGATCAAGTCCTGTTGTTCAAATGTTAAAACATAGCATTAGTAAAACCGATTGAATAGTAATAAAATTAACAAAAATCCGAAATGAAAAAATCCTTATTATCCCTTTAAAAAAATTCCGATTCAATATTTGTATATTACAAATCCGTTTATCACAATCAGATTGAATATGTGTTTATCATGATTCCGTTTAATCTGTTTTTAAAAATCTGTTTTTATTCTGTTTGAATACATGGGTATATTACAAATCTGTTTATCACATTCTGTTTAACCGGGTTGCATATTTTCATTCATTACAAATCTGTTTTTAAAAAATTTTCGATTGAATACATGGGTATATTACAAATCTGTTTATCACAATCCGATTGAATATGTGTTTAGCACAAATCCAGTTATCACAAATCTGAATGAAAATATTCTTTTAAAAAAATATGGTTTCAAATGAATCAAAATACGCTTCAAATGATATCAAATGAATGAAAATATGCTTTTAAAAAAATCCGATTTAATATTTCTATATTACAAATCTGTTTATCACAATCCGATTGAATATGTGTGGATAATCAACATTAGAATAGTATGGATGTTTACCTTTGAGTTAACTACATAGATAGTCCTTATGGTTTATAGAGAGTAACATTTTAGAGTACTAACTTACTTTTTTAACATGTTAAGGGTTTATAATTTTAGTTTTGTAACATATTGAGGTACTAAGACTAACTCTGTTAGTTTTTCTAGTTCAGTTTTGATAAATTGACTTAAATACCCAATAATAGTAAGAGGGTCAGTTCTTGTAATTAATTTTATTTTATTACAAAGATAATTTTTGCATTTTATTGAAACGAGAATTAGCTATTAACATTATTAAAACTTACAAATTTTAAACCATAAAAAATACTCAATTAAATAGTTATACGCTATACATTTTAATAGATATTTTTTTTATAAAACAATACTTTTATCCATCAACCACCACCGAAGCTAAAAGGAGTAAAGAGGGAAAAGGGTGATTGACTAGCGATGCAAAACCGTCGTAGAGGCAATGGTGGACAATGTCGAATGTGGCATGAGCAATAACACTTTTAATGATATTATTAGTATACATTAAAAAATTAACATTTTTAAGTTTTATTTTTTCAATACAATGCTGCTTAATAATTTTAATATTTTTTTATAAAAGAATAAACCATTTTAATGAATAAAAGTATTATTATTTAATTAGGTATATTTAACCTACATTAAAATGACATTAATAATATATTTTTTATAAAGCAGTACTTTTTAATAGCAATAACACAATACTTTAGTCTAAACCTATTTGGCACGGGAATTTTTTATAAACCACATTCGCACATTCAACATGTGGTTATATGGATAAAAGTATTGTTTTATAAAAAAATATATATATCAAATGTACAGAGTATAATTATTTATTTTAGTATATTTTGATAATTTAAAATTTATAAGTTTTAATAATATTAATAAATTATTCTCATTTAAATAAATTGCAAAAAAAAGATCCCTTATAATCAACTAGTTTAAGTACCCGTGTGCTACACGGGTTGCACAATATCAATATCAAATATATAAATTATAATAAGTTTGTAAATATTTGAATTAATTACAATACATATTGCGTTAAATAAAAAAAGTTAAATTACAAATGGGTACATTAAAGTTGAGAAGTCAGTGAAGATTAAATCGTCAAAAAAAAAAAAGATAAATCGTTACATTATCAAGTATATGTAAAAAAAGACAGTCCTCAACAAAATAATATATATACCCATGTCATTGTTACTTTGTTATGTCCAATTTCATTTTTACTTTGTTACCCATGTCATCCTCAATGGGAAGCCCAACTAAAGTCCCATGAGCCCTTACCAATCTCCATTTATCATGGGCTCCCTGTAGCAAAAGAATTGATCTGCAAAAAATAAATAAAAAATTGTTCAGTAAAAAAATGACCTGGAGACTGCAGCCAGTCATTTTAGCATAAAATTGTTCAATTTGCTTGTTTAGCCTTTCCAGTAACTAACTATTTGGTCAGATCATTAAGCATACCAACAAAATTTGATGTGTTTTTTTAAGTCCAGAACTTTTCAAGGCCATATGTGAGGAGTAGAAGCAATAAGTTCAAAATCACATGATATTATTGTTACAAACTTAGGCTAAAAAGAAACAGCTTATACACCATAGATGTACTTATCAATCTTTCATGAATACAAAATTACAATCAACAATAATTGAATCTAGCGGTAAATATGAGATTGAATATCATGGGGGGTTGACTGGTTTCATGTTGGGTTGTTGGCGAGTTGAATTGTTCAATCTTAAAACGGCCTATATTTTATTCAAGTAAAAAAATTCAACCCAAATCTACACAAACTTGGAAATATTTAAACCCGAACACGACTCGTTTAGCTTTTATCCAAGTGTGTCAAACAGGTTGAAGGGTAGTAACCAAGTTGTAAATATGTTAATCGGGTCCTAAAATTTGAGCATGTTAACTTGAACACGACCCGTTTATTAAATGGGTTAGATATGCCAACCCAAAAACCCATCTATTTTTGTGACATGTTGGAACTTACTGCCCCTTATGTCTCATTATGGGCTCTTGCTTAAATCAAGATAACTAAAATTTATTATAAGATATGCAGAGTCAACATACTATTTAAAAAATCAAGTTGATAACCTAAAAACAACCCTTAATAAAGCTCATAACATAATGTAAAGAATCAAAGCAATTGAACTCCATATGTTATATACAATAATTCCTATTGAAAAAATATGAGATCCACTGTTAGTCGAACTACCAAAGCAATTGCCATCATATAAAAATGCATAATTAAAATTAAAATTTCATTAAATAATTGAAACAAAATCGTACCTTAATACCGAGGACCAAAATCGATGGAAATAATCAAACATTAAAACCCGCGTAATCGAAGACCGAATAAACCAGAATCAAACCCGAATAGCAACTGAGAAACAAAAAGAGAAACCAAAGGCAAGAAATTGAGAACAAGAATCCAACTCGAACATCAATTGAAAGCTGTGTAATCGAGGACCAAAATCGCTGGAAATAATATAACGTGGTGGTAAAGAGAGGATAGAGAGAGGTAGGGTTTTTGGAATGAGATGGAAGTAGAGATTGGATGATTAGAAATTAGGTTGAGGAGGAAAAAAATTAGGATGAAAATAGGATGAAATGAAAAGATAAAGTTGATGGAGATAATATAGTATAACCCCTTGAGGATTAAGGTGTTCATTATTCAAATTATATAGAGATCATACAAAGGGCCTATACATGGAATACAATAAATACATTAATGACCCAATCAATCTAGTCAAACCTATCCTTAATTCTCAGTCCTGTGATTTCGGCTATTAAAAGTAGTGTAAGAAGGAGAGAGCTACGTGGCAAAAATATTTAGGAGGGAAATATGCAAATGAATGGTTTTAGAAAATGGACATGCGGACAACAACATTTTGTTTTATTATATTTTATTTATATAGATTAGAGTTAATTAAAAGAATAGCTCCTCTAGTTATTATAGGGCATTTAAATCATTTTATCAAGACTTAACTATAAAAATTAACGAAGTTAGCCTTAGTACCCTAACTTGTTACAAAACTGAAACCATAAACCCTTAACATGTTAAAAAAAATAAGTTAGTACTCTAAGGTGTTACTTCCTATAAACCTTAAAGACTATCTATGTAGTTAACTCTTTACCGTTAATCGGTTGCGGATAATCAAGAAATGATGCAACATGAAGAAGAAAGCCTCTAAGATTTGTTAGGAATTAGATTCGGAGCTTGATATGGAGTAGTATCAATAGAAATTAGAAGAGTAGTATGAGAGTTTTGATATGGAGAATGAAAAAAATGAAAGAAAGAGGTTTTTATACTAATAAATTCGGAGCTCCATATTTGTTGTTGGATCCTAGAGGCCCTCTCTAAGGCCTCCATTCGACCCGAGGTTATTCATTTATTATATAGATATATGAGTAGTTAAATTAGAAGAACAGAAACCCTATAACAAGAAGAACAACAGATGAAGAAGAAGACTCATGATGATCAGTTGGCTAAGAATACAAAGATTTTAATCCCAACTGAAATCATCGAAGACATCCTCACCAGACTCCCAGTCGAATCCATTCTCCGATTCAGATCTGTCTCGAAACAATGGCTCTCACTCATCTCCAATCCATCATTCTCCAAACTCCTCTTCACTCACTCCACCCGCACCGCCTTATTTATCTCTGCTTTCGATGAATCCACTAGCCATTTCAGCGGTCGAGGAATGATATATAGCCATATAGGATGTGTCTATATGTGATCTATTTTGAATTAGCATTCACCTTGGAGAGATAAGGTTAGACTATACCATGAGAGCTTTGATGATTGCCTGCCTGCATTACTCAAAAAAAATTTTTGAACTTGTTGATTGTTGCTGTTTGATTGGATTAGTAAAAATCTTCTAATGTATTGGTTATAAAGTATAATTACGGAGAAGTCAATATTTAGATCCAGTGGTATAATTAGAAGTATAAGAAGTCAAAAGCTGATGGTCATACAATACAAATAAAGGAATAAATAATCAATAATCTAATATCAAATGGGCAACCATGATTCAGAACAGTACAGGGCAACTGGAATTTGCTGGCCAAGTTCAACATGGTCTTAAAGTCCATATTTGGATTGGTAAAGATGGTTAAATGGTGTGCTTACAGCCAAAAAGTTATCAGTTCAAATCCTTTGCATGTTGTGCTCTATGTATCCTAGAAATTGTTGTCAATTAAAAATGTCAACTAAAGTCAACATTTTGTGGTCCTTTTAGATACAAATCTCAACTGTTAATAATTCACAGACACGGCTGGTTCACTTTCTTGGCTATTTGACTGGTTCAAGGATTGCTGGTGGGTGATGACAGTGCGTATTAGCAGCAATAATATGAAGACTATTTTTGTGTGTTTGTTTTCCAAAGGGTGGTCAAATGGTTATGGGAGCAGCAAATGGTATAACTGGGTCACTAAGGGTGGTGTAATGTAACACCCCAACCGATGGCGAAAATATCGAGATGTCACGTATTGACGATTGTTCAGTAGCTCATGGTAAATAATAAATTTCATTAATTGATTACATAAATTACATACAATTGTTCTAAAAGAATTTGTACATCAAAATGAAAAATACTAGATACACATCTTCAAGCATTAACTCTAATCTTCAAGAAAGCTATAACCTGAAACATGTTAAGTTTGAAAATATTTTGGGTCAACAAAATTTGGTGAGAATTACATAGGTTTGAATGTTGAATAAAATTTGTACAATACGAGTGTCATGGCAAGTCTAGTCCATATGTGAAAACAATACTACCCGGTAAATCATGTGCAGTGGCGAAACTTGACCCGAAATATCGGGGGGTTGGAAGTTACTGGGGTCGGAAATCACTAGTTTCGGGGGGTCGAAACTGTCTATACCAAAAAATTTCTATACGAATACTATATAATCAGAACTTCTGAGCGAAAATTCGGGGGGGGGGGGGGGGGGGAGGGGTCGGCCGCCCCTCCCCGCCCTTTAAAAGCTACGCCACTGATCATGTGCATAATCAAACCTTGTGACTAGAATATTGTGGTCCATCCCATACGCATATGGTTCACTCGTTTTTGTTGCGATAACAATTAACCACGCTACCCATACTGGAAGTAACGTATCCTGGTGGGGTTATCAGTCCAATAGATCTCTATCATTGTGTATCGTTGGCTTGTACGGAATTAATGATTATGCTAGTCTAATTGTGCTTACTATAGTAATGTTTAAGACATAACGCAACATAGAATAACACATAGACACTTATGTTGAATTGCAATTGAAAATGTAACATGTTTTCAGAATTATCCCAAAGGATTAACCTAAATGGATAAATTAATAATTTGTAAGGGAACGATCTTAAAGTCTAAGTTATATAGGATTAGGCACTTAGGGTTTTATAGACTAGATTTTGGGGATTTTAGGGTTTTTACGTTAAACCATAATTGGTTTTAAATCATTTTAATTATTTAAAGAAAATTTTATAATTCAATTATCTTTCAATAATTACATCAATTTATGAAAACACGTAAAATAATTGAAAGTGTAAATATGAAATAACTTGAATTTGAATAACAAACTTAATGTGATTTAAGATGAAATAAAAGTAGAAATTAATAGAATAAGTCAATAAATCAAAATAAGTTTAGAAGTTACAAGTCCATTCAATTCAAAGAATAAAGTAACTCTCAGAATTTTAAAACTTGAAATTTTTGGTATTATATCTTTTAAGCTGATATTAAAAGGAAAGTAATTAGAAAATAAATACAAATAAAGTGAGAAAATGTTATTTTCATTTTTGTACAAATATGTATTATAAGTGGAAAATAATTTAATAAATTATTTTCCATATTATTTTCATTTTAAAACGAATTTAATTGAATTTTAATCAATTAAATATAATTAAATTATAAAAATGGGTAAACAAATATTTTACAGAAAAGAAATTACCAAAACTTGGAGATGGTTAGAAATTATTCTACAAAAATTTTGGTGTTAAAATGATTAAAAATGAATTTTTAATGAATGAATTACAATTTAAACAAAATAAATATGTCAAAAATAATAAATAAATAATTTCCAGAAAAATAAAATTTCAAACATAAACTTTAGAGTTTTGTAGAGTTAGGACAATTTTTATAAAAATTTTGAATCAAGTTTACTATTTTTAATAGTTAAAATAGATTTATAATAGTTATTAAATAATAAACAGAAAAAGAAAAAAAATGGAATAGATTCGGTCCCATGGGGGACTCGAACCCGGGACCTGCTCTGCATAGGTATAACACCCAGACCAACTGATATGGGTGTATGTTTGTGATTTTAGTGGTTTCTAAATCAATTTATAATTATCCTGAAACATCAAATTACAACAA
Organism: Ambrosia x helenae; assembly: GCA_030844895.1. Lineage (NCBI taxonomy): Eukaryota > Viridiplantae > Streptophyta > Magnoliopsida > Asterales > Asteraceae > Ambrosia > Ambrosia x helenae. The sequence goes on along the minus strand of CM061228.1, from coordinate 38,635,340 downwards.
AATAAATAAAAACCAAGAAAAACTGCAAGGTACAGGTTTCAATCCCGGACCTGTTCTGTGGTGTTTGTTTGTGTTTTGATATGGATCGATTTATATATAAAAAACAATCCGAATCAAACAAAAATGCCCAAATTAAACCCTTATGAACCCTAACTTCCTAATCCTATAATTGAAGAACGATTGGATACAGATAATGAATGATTTCATGGGGCTTTTATTCCTCATCCTAAATCGCCCCTAAAACATAAAAGAATCAAAACAAAAACGTACGAGAAATTTGTGGATTCTTGAATCTAAACTGAGATCTAAAACACAAGAATTCGAGAGTTGGAGTGTTTGAAAGTGAAAGGTGATAAAGGGGAAGTGTTTTTCGGTTCCATATAAGGATGTGTGTAAGTTTAATCGAGCAATAATCACCTATATATATGAATTCAAAATCGGGTTTGTTATAGAAGGTAATAACTCGAAAATACTCATCAAATTAATGCAAAAAAAAACGCGTAATAGTAACTTAGGAAAGTACAATGATGTGTGCAAATAAGTATATAAATAAATTTACCAAGTTAAAATCCTAGACTCCTCTAAAACCACACACTATCGGCAAGTGTACCGATCGCTAGTAGCATGTAGGCAAGACCAGGTATCGAACCTAAGGACTTTATCTAACACTTTTGAAATTACTCCTAATGAATTACCTGATAAAATATTATTATTATTATTATTATTAAATGGATTGATTGATTGGGGGGTTTAAACTGAAATTAAAATAAACTATATAAAACTAAATTACTAAATTAAACTAAGAAACTGAAAATAAACGCAAGCTGACGAACTGGGTTGAAACTCTAATGAGGAGAAGACTGGTAACCTGGGTAGAATCCCTAGACTCTGGTTATAAAAGCTGACTCATGTAATCTGGTTGGAGACCATGTTCTCACCTAATAAACCTCCTGTCAAGGATAGCTCACTAGACTTAAGGCGGGACAAGTATTGAGATGCTAAAATGAAAGTGGATCGCCCCAGCGAAACCAAATCCCACAGTAATCCTTTAATCAACCACTCTTGGATCGAAAACTCCCAAACTGCGAAGCAGACTTAACTAATACGAATGAAATCCTAGGAAAACTCTAAACACGAATAAGTAACCGGTCTCGCCCCAGCGATAACCAAACTACCAAACAATGCCTAGTTAGTCAACCTAGCAATCCCGAATTATATTCCTAACCTTCGGGAAGGGATTGCACACCTTAGCTAATTGACCTTTAAAACCTGTTAAACTTGCGCATTCCTAACTGCAAGAACTAGCTCGACAACAAAAGTTAATCAAACTAGAATGATTTCTAGATCTAGGGGATATTTCTATGTGCCTAGAACATCAAAACCAACAAACAAGTAATCAAATCAAAAAGCGCCAGCACACAAATATTCAAAACCAAACATAAAAATTAAATCATGTAACCCAACACATCCAAAACGGAAAACATAAGTCTTTAATTAAAAACCAAAATCTAGTTCATCATCCCAAGTTACCAACAAAAGGTTTAGCCTATAATATTTAGAAACATTGTCACAAAATAAATAAATATAGTTTTAATCATGTCTATAGAAAAAATAAATAAAAACTAAACCTAACCCAAGACTCCTTGAATATTGATCTTTAACGTGCCCGGGGCCTTTTCTCCTTCCGTGCCCTTCTGCTCGTCACCGCTTCTAGCCGGTCACTTGGCTTCTTGGTTCGTGCCTTTCTGTCTGAATGAAAGAATGTGTTGAATGAATATATTCTTTCAATCTTCCTTCAATCTGCTGTCATAACATTTCCATATCCTAAGTGTTGACCGACTTTGACTTTGGGCCTAGCCCAAGTCAATCCAATTCTTTTTTTTTTGTTATATTATATTATTATTATTATAACTCTATGTTCCTGGCTCGGTTGTTTTTGGCTCGACCAAAGTTTCTCGTTTACGCTCCGACGTCTATGAACACATGCTCTCTAGTGTTTGTGTCTCGATTAAAATTCTTTCGTTTTGAGCCAATTTCCCACGAACACCTATAAAATAATAAAATAAATAAATACCTAATAAAAATGACACGAAACGAATACAAACTTGACCAAATAAAATACAAAATACATAGGAAATTAGATGTGTTTTACGACACATCAAACATCCCCACACTTAAACCTTTTTCGTCCCTGAAAAAAACAGCAATAGAATCATAATTAGAATTCTTGGTTTCAAAAAATTTTAGGTTCATTAATTATGATCTAATTACGCATCAACCAAAACTGTCGGTATTGTTGTCCACCTAAACCCAACCACTAGCTAATCAGGCCCCAATCATGTAAAGCAATTAAGTTCATATTATTACAATCAATCTATGGGTCTCACACTCAAGATATCCAGCTTCACCTAATCCCACCTCAAGCTTTCGAAGCAAAGGTTAAACCATATAGATATACCAACCATTGCAAACTAAACTCCCTAATGTATTAGAAATTAAATTTATGATGGATGATGGATGAAGTTTATGAGCAAAGACACATTTGTTTTTCATACCTAACCCAGAGGTTGTCTCAATCAGAGTCACCATTCCCAAGAGCGACAGCATGAGCTTCGGTATTTTTTTTTTTGGTCTAGCTCAATTGATGGACATGTGGATTTTTTTTCTGGGCGCCACTTTTCACCGGATTTATTCTCATAAAAAGGATCAAGTGTGCCATTTAATTAATAATACATATGGGCTTTCAACCTACAGTGCTACCTCTAATTACTATCAGCGGTTCCAGTTCAACCGTTTCTCCTAAGATGAGAACCCACAAGATTTCATGATTTATTAAGGTATATTAAGTACAATCCTAGGACCTTTCAAAGCTAGCTGGGCCTACCGATACATCTTAAGCAAACACGCTTTCAATCTATTTATATTCTCATATATATAATATTTTGAAAACAAAAAATCCCAATTTTACTATCATTTTCCATATAAAATGCACAAAAAATCAGGGACAATTTTTTTTCAATTTTTTTTTCTTTTTTTTTCTTTTTGAAATAAAGACTCAAACTATACTAAAACGCAGTTCCCATCCCCACACTTAAAATTGCACATTGTCCTCAATGTGTAGCGACAAGGAACTAAAAATAAAGAAGATAAAAATAAATATAACAAGTAAAGTGGAACAGACTCCCCTGGTAATATTGCAGTAACATCCTCGCAAAGCGTGTTCTGAGCTGCCCCATCCAAGTGCAAAACAACCGTATAGCATTTCATTCGCGGCTGCATCAATAAATCTAGCACACAAAAACTAAAAAGCCAAAACGTAAAATGAAATAAAAATAGACCGACGACTAGGGATGTCCTTTTACAAATAAAATATTATTGGATTAACCCCGCCTGAATGGAGATTGAGTATAGGCAGGACCCTTCCAAATCTGCAATTAATAATACGGACAATCCCCACACTAGACACAAACCGAAACATAAAAGAAAAATAAAATAAGCAAGAATCTACAAACTGTACAACTTGGGCAAATCCCAAGTACGCTCTATTCTTTTCAAAATATATCTGGTGGCTCCCGTTTGCAATCCTTGGCAACCTGATAAGCTAAATTCCTACCAGTGTGATCCATCACCTCTCCTATACTTTGACCGCCGCCCCATCTAGTCCACCAAACAAAAGCCGCCTCCAAACCAACACCATACTGTGGTCGTTTTCACGGATCTCACACCTCTTTTGTTCTAATTTTGTCTCGTTCATAGTCTAGGTGCACATTAATAGCTTTAACCTCCTCTTTCGGCTCCTCATAAGAATTCTGCCGAACTCCAAACACAATCTCCTCATCACCTACCCGTAGCCTCAGTTTTCCTTCACCCATGTCGACTAGTGCTCTTGATGTGGCCAAGAAAGGTCGACCCAAAATGAGCGGCACGGTGTCGTCCTCTTTCATGTCTAACACCACAAAGTCGACTGGGAACACAAATTTGTCCACCTTCACTAACAGGTTCTCCAATATGCCCCTAGGAATTTTCACAGATTTGTCAGCTAGCTGAATGCACATCCTAGTTGGCTTCAACTCCCCAAGATTAAGCTTTAAGAAGAAAGAGTAGGGCATCAAGTTTATGCTAGCACCTAGGTCGGCTAGCGCATTTCTGGGAGTGAGGTGGCCGATCAAACAGGGAATGGTGAAACTTCCTGGATCGGTCATTTTCTGAGGAAGTGTATTCTGCACGACAGCAGAGCACTCCTCAGAAAGAGTAACGGTGGAGAGTTCCTCAAGTTTCTTTTTATTAGTCAGCAGATCTTTAAGAAACTTGGCATATTTTGGCATTTTGGAAAGAGCCTCTATGAATGGGAGGTTAACGTGGAGTTTCTTCAGCATCTCCATGAACTTAGCATACAACTCAGAATCATCAGCACGCACTAAACGACCAGGGAATGGTGGTTTAGGCTTATAGACACGAACTGGACTCTCTCTCGTCTTCTCACTCGACTCACTAGGTTGTGTTAAGCTCTCTGAGACTAGCCTAGGTTGCACTTTAGCAGATGGTGGCTCTAACTCAATTTCCTCATCAACCGGTTCTTCATCTTCTCTCGGTGATGGACCAACTACATTCCACCCACTCCTAGTAGTCACTGCCTTAACTTGAGCATGCCTAAATGTAGAAGTACTTGAGTTAGGATTATGAACAATGTTACTGGGAAGGGCTCCCTGAGGTCCTTGACTAACCTGATTAGCTAATTCTCCTACTTTGGCCTCTAGGTTCTGGAAAGCAGCTTGATGACCTTTCCTGAAAGTGTCCTGCTCATCAAGGTTTGACTGAATGTTACTAAGCATCTGGGACTGCATCTGTAGAATGGTGGTAAGGTCAGACTCAGTACGATTAGTGGGCCCCCAGAGTTGGGAGCTTGGAACAGATTCTGACGAGGTTGGTATCTAGAAGAGTTACCACCTTGCCGGTTGGAGTTTTGCTATCTCCAATTGGAGTTTGAATCAGGGCTATAGTTTTGATACGGTGGTTCAAGCCACCCAGAATTAAGAGAATCTACCTGTTCCCGACTTCGAACTGGACACTCAGACGTGTTATGACCCCCTCTACATATTTCACACCTATCTAACCTCATCTGAAGATCTCTCACTTGCCTAGTTAAATTCTCAATCACCGCAGCCAGACCAGTATCAGGTGCAATCTGATGAACACCTCGGGTAGTAGGAGAGGTGTTACTAGTCATGGGAATGGAATTCCCAATAGTATGCTTTGGTGGTCTCTCAGAATAGGCAAAACTCTCAAACAACTCATTAGCTGCATCAATATCCATTTTTTCCATGAAATTACCCTGTGCAGCTGTATTAAAACGAACTCGAGTCTCAAAAGTGAGGCCATTGTAGAATTCCTCCACAAGGGCCCAGTCAGAAAGACCATGATGAGGGCATCGGCTCAGTAGGGTCTGGAAACGCTCCCAAGCCATGTAGTATGGCTCATCAGGATCCATACAGAATGAGTGAATCTGCTCCCTAATGCGGGAATCCTTGGAAGTTGGGTGATATTTTCTTAAGAATTTCCCAAGCATGTCCTCCCAAGTAGCAATGGAACTATTAGGTAGGGTGTCATACCAAGTGGCGGCACGACCAGACAAAGTAAATGGGAACAGACGCAGATAAATGGCTTCCTTAGTGATGTGGGAAAGATTGAAAGTGTCACAGATACGCACAAATCGGGACAGATGTCCATGAGCATCCTCTTCATCAAGACCATGGAATTGAGTGACATTAATGATAGTGGTCAAGACATGGGATGGGATTTTCCAATTGTTGGCATCAGTAATGGTAGGACGAGTGATGGGAGAAAGAATCCCAGTATAGTCCTCAGTAGCACGAGAGTGCACAGTACGTCTGAGGTTCGCATCAGCCATATCGAAGGTAGGAAGTAGGATGGGGTGAATGGAAAGTGAGTGGGTGTTTTAGAATTGGTGAGTTGTGGTGATCCCTGTGAACAAGTATGTGGCATACAATGAAAGTGCAAACCACGCTGGAGTTACTAATGGATAGCAAATAACCTAAGACTAAAAGCACAAGTAGCACAGATAATCGAAGGTAAATCCAGCAAGCAGTATACAAGTAAAACAAAGCAAGTAAAATAAAAAAGTGCCAATTAAAAGGCCCCGGCAACGGCGCCAAAAACTTGATGTGTGCAAATAAGTATATAAATAAATTTACCAAGTTAAAATCCTAGACTCCTCTAAAACCACACACTATCGGCAAGTGTACCGATCGCTAGTAGCAAGTAGGCAAGACCAGGTATCGAACCTAAGGACTTTATCTAACACTTTTGAAATTACTCCTAATGAATTACCTGATAAATTATTATTATTATTATTATTATTATTATTATTAAATGGATTGATTGATTGGGGGGTTTAAACTGAAATTAAAATAAACTATATAAAACTAAATTACTAAATTAAACTAAGAAACTGAAAATAAACGAAAGCTGACGAACTGGGTTGAAACTCTAATGAGGAGAAGACTGGTAACCTGGGTAGAATCCCTAGACTCTGGTTATAAAAGCTGACTCATGTAATCCGGTTGGAGACCCTGTTCTCACCTAATAAACCTCCTGTCAAGGATAGCTGACTAGACACAAGGCGGGACAAGTATTGAGATGCTAAAATGAAAGTGGATCGCCCCAGCGAAACCAAATCCCACAGTAATCCTTTAATCAACCACTCTTGGATCGAAAACTCTCAAACTGCGAAGCAGACATAACTAATACGAATGAAATCCTAGGAAAACTCTAAACACGAATAAGTAACCGGTCTCGCCCCAGCGATAACCAAACTACCAAACAATGCCTAGTTAGTCAACCTAGCAATCCCGAATTATATTCCTAACATTCGGGAAGGGATTGCACACCTTAGCTAATTGACCTTTAAAACCTGTTAAACTTGCACCATTCCTAACTGCAAGAACTAGCTCGACAACAAAAGTTAATCAAACTAGAATGATTTCTAGATCTAGGGGATATTCCTATGTGCCTAGAACATCAAAACCAACAAACAAGTAATCAAATCAAAAAGCGCCAGCACACAAATATTCAAAATCAAACATAAAAATTAAATCATGTAACCCAACACATCCAAAACGGAAAACATAAGTCTTTAATTAAAAACCAAAATCTAGTTCATCATCCCAAGTTACCAACAAAAGGTTTAGCCTATAATATTTAGAAACATCGTCACAAAATAAATAAATATAGTTTTAATCATGTCTATAGAAAAAATAAATAAAAACTAAACCTAACCCAAGGCTCCTTGAATATTGATCTTTAACGTGCTCGGGGCCTTTTCTCCTTCCGTGCCCTTCTGCTCGTCACCGCTTCTGGCCGGTCACTTGGCTTCTTGGTTCGTGCCTTTCTGTCTGAATGAAAGCATGTGTTGAATGAATATATTCTTTCAATCTCCCTTCAATCTGCCGTCATAACATATCCATATCCTAAGTGTTGACCGACTTTGACTTTGGGCCGAGCCCAAGTCAATCCAATTCTTTTTTTTTTTTTTGGTTATATTATTATTATTATTATTATTATTATTATTATTATAACTCTATGTTCCTGGCTCGGTTGTTTTTGGCTTGACCAAAGTTTCTCGTTTTACGCTCCGACGTCTAGGAACACATGCTCTCTAGTGTTCGTGTCTCGATTAAAATTCTTTCGTTTTGAGCCAATTTCCCATGAACACTTATAAAATAATAAAATAAATAAATACCTAATAAAAATGACACGAAACGAATACAAACTTGACCAAATAAAATACAAAATACATAGGAAATTTGATGTGTTTTACGACACATCATACAATAATCATAAAAGAGTATAATCTGGAAGTTAATTGGAAGAATAAACGCGATTAGGCGGGTCGATTGAATTCAATTGCGTTGTATAGCTGGGTGTTGACTTTATCAGGTTTGACCAAGGGATAATCAGGAAGGTGTTATGTTTATTTGTCTCAGGATTTCTTCACAAAAAGCAAGGTGGCTCAGTTGGTTTATGCATGTTATTAAAAGGGGTTGGACGCGGGTTCGAGTCCCGGCTCCAACATCTATTTTTTGAAGCATTTTCCATACATATTATATATGATTCTACAAGGTTCTAAATGTTACAAAGAATTTTTAAAAAATACAAAACGCCAAGATCCAATGATTTTATTACAAAGATTATTAGTATAAGGTGGTTACGACATACATATATACATATATATATATATATATATATATATATATATATAGGGTAGGGTTATGGTACAAAGGGTGTGTTTTGTGAGAAGGGTAAGAAATAAATGTGTCCATTAGATCATATAAATGGATGGATGAAATTAAATGAGTGGCAAACTTGTAAATTGTGTTATGATCCTATTAAATAAATATATGTTATAGGGGTATATTTGTAAAAAGACTTAGATTTAATTAAAACCTCAACAACCAAAACCTCCTAACTCTTAATAATGGAACCGAAATTGAAGGATATTCCTTCCAAATCATGGCCCACAATTGGAAACAACATCTGCAACTTTTGTTTTGAAAGGACATTTGCATCTAATTTTTTTAACGGCATCTACGATATGATTCCGATACAAACTCTCACCCTCAAAAATTATATTTTTTCACTTCCATTTCATCAACTCGAAGGGAAAAAAGATGAGATCATCGGTGTAGGGAGAACACTGGTACATCGGTTGAGTGGAAAAGTTGTATTTTTTGTGTTTTTTAATATTAGGTTTACTCTTTGTGGTTGTTGCTTTTGTATTTATGTTTATATGATGGTGTTAAAACACTATGTTTATTCGATAGTGTTTAGTGGTTATTACATCAAGTATTGTGTTTTATGTGTTCTGTGTTTTATGTGTATCACATTTGTTTAACATTGGTTTAAAACACAATGGGTTTAGAAGGGTAGTTAACATAACACAATGGGTTCAAATGGGGTAGTATTGTGTTTTATCATGATCTGGTATTTTGTTGTGTTTTATGTTCATATTTAAGGCGCTGTGTTTTATAATAATAGAGTGTGTTATGCAGTTGTTTAATCATGTGTTACTGACATTTTTCATAAAAAACCAGGGGTTTCTCTAAAACACATGGATTGCTAGAACACAATAGAATTATCCATCTTAGAAATAAAACACAAGATAAAAAGGAGATGGATTTATTTATTTTTTCAAAAAAAAATAGTATATTAACATGAATATATGGACGATCAGTGAGAAGAGAAAATATGTTGATTGCTTAATGATTTGAATAATATCCCTATAATCTCTCACATTGATTAAATCTTTAAATTTCCATAAATCTTGAATAGGTATATAATTACCCTAATGCCCCTAAGACTAAACTAAAACTTTGCCACATGTCACTCTCACAAGCCTTCTTACCTTTCTCACAAAAAGAGGTTTTTGTAACCCAACCTCTCTCTCTCTATATATATATATATATATATATATATATATAGATTTAGGTTCCTGTACAAATCCAATTTTTTGTGAGAAGTGTGAGAACCAATGTGAGGGTGACATGTGGCAGCCAAGATATTTAATTACAGGGTCATAATTGTAATTTGATTTGTTAATCTTATTTTAGGAGATAATACATGCAATTAAGTTTGTTATTAAGTAAGAGTAATTTTAGGGATATTTTTTGAATGGCAAAAAATTATGTTGAATTGTTATATAATATCTTCATCACGGTACAACAATTATCGAAATTTCTTACTAGTGTGTTTTATTATTTGTGTTTTTAATCGTTTAGAGTGTTTTATATTCATACGTGATCATTACTGGTGTTTTATGTTTCAACGTGATACAAAATAGTTGCAGTTTATGTTGCAGTTTATGTTGTTATAACACAATACGAGGGTTGAATATTGCATACGTTTGGTGTTTTGTTTTACATAAGGAGAACATACACATATGGTGTTTTATTTACATGCGTACGGTGTTTTATGTTGAAACAAGTTGAAATAACAAAAGAACATAAAACACAACATATTTAGAACAAAACACTATAATAAAGATACCAATGTTCAATAACACTAAAAAACAACAACAGCTGAAGGTGTAGTTAATAAAGATATAATAATCTTCATGTAATTCTCTTTTTCTCCAAGACAAGGGAATCTTTTTTTTTTTTTTTTTTTTTTTTGAAACGAAGACAATCCCTTTTTCTCCTTTGTTTGCTCTGCACAATTCACATACGAATCAAACACTTTATCCACATGGGTCAAGAGGTCATTATTTCCAGGGTCAGTTTTTTGAGATTTAAAGATGATGGCGGTGAGAACAAAGAGAGATAAAGAGAGAGAGATTGAAATGGAAGGATGATTGATATGTTTCCAATTTTTTAGGTCTCTCAATTAAATGTGGGTGACAATTTTACCTAAATACCCCTAAGCCATCTAATTTATTATTAATAATATAACACTAATTACCAAAATGCCACTCAATTAATCCACACCATAGATTAAAATGATCTAATGGCCAAAACACCTTCTCACCCTTCTCACACAAAACACACTTTGTACAGGATCTTGACCCTATATATATATATATATATATATATATATATATATATATATATACTTTGAATTCATGTAAAAATTGTCAAAAGAAAGATATATTGGGTAACGTGGTGGTTTTATTAATTAAAAATTTTGGGAAAAAATATGCGATGTTACAGTCTCTCTTACTTTTGGGAACTTCGTCCTGAAGTTATTAAAAACACAAGGTGGAGGGTGATTGGGTAGAAATTAGGGCAACTGTGGTTTGGAAAATTTGGGTTAAGGCACGACATGAATTTATAGGTAATAGAATAATTTGTTTCAAATAATTTGGATAAGAGGGATGATACGTGTGAGTTTTAAGGGTTGGATTAGGTTCATCTGAAATACAAGGAGAATAAGAATCTAGCAAAACACTAAACTTAACTTTTAGGAATCCTAAAAAGAAATGCATGAGTTGATTGACTATAGAAAGACTAAACAGATAACTAGAGTTTATAATTGGTTATCTACCGAAAAACCTTGATAGAATTTCACACTACCTTAACGTACCTGTAAATTCATGATTACGTTCCGGACCGTAATCACCAATTTACCTTACATTAGGGTTTTGTGTCCTTCTATGACTCTAAACACACATGTAAAACAATGCAAAATAACCTTGTGATTGAATCTTTGTATCAATGAGTCTAATAAATCTTTGTATCAATTTACGTGTATAATGTATCCAAAAATTGAGTCCAACTGTTGAGCAGGAAAAAGACTTCTACCAGTCAGTGAGTAGGAACCTCTACTGATTGTTGAGCAGTTGCGATAGCCTCTACCAGTCGTTGAGAAGGTTATTAGAACCTCTACCAACTGTTTAGCAGGCATGATGACCTCTACCAATCTTTGAGCAGGTTATTAGGTACTCTACTAACTGTTGAGCAAGTACTTCATCCTCTACCAGTTGTTTGATTAAGTGTAACAATTGTTTTTTGTTTAACACATAAGTTACAAATTGATAATACATATATGTAAGCAAGTCTGTAAATGCATCAAGTATCAAGTATAGCATGCGAGTTGTAATAATGTTGCCCTAGACAAGGTTAAGGACTCTAGGTATGTTTATAGCAAATAGTTTATATTCCATGCTTTCAAGTATCATGAATAATCAAATGTTCAGGTAGATAATCAAATCCTCATGTATAACTAAGAATCAAGTTTGATGCGACGAATAATAAAGTTTTCAATAGTTTGGTTATCGTAGGGATCAAGTTCATGTTCAAGAGGGTAAAGAATATGAGTTTAGTTCTTGAGAGGATGATGAAGAACTCAAAGTATCATCAAGGTTATGAAAGATAGTGAACGTGAAAATAGTTAATAACGGGTTTTCAAAGAGACACAAGTAGTAAGGAGATTATTTTAGCAGCATGAATCATGGGGTTTGAATCAAATATTAATATCGTGCGTATGAGAAAAACATGATTGTGGTAAACACCAAAAATCGTAAAGTTCGAACAAGTTGAAAATAAGTAGGTGTCAATGGGGAATTGGAGATTAAATTTTGTTCATGAGGATGGAAAGATTTTTTTTTTTTTTTTTTTTTTTAAAAAAAACTGGTTTTGTAGATAAAACAAAAGTTGTTAAATAGCACAAACTAAGTGGCTTTAGATCAGAATATTTCAGTTAGTCGAAGATTTTAAAACACGACATTAGGTTTTATAAATCAAGGTGACATTATATCGAAAATCCTTTGTTATGCTAATAAACATTTGAATTTAGAAATTAAGTTTGAGGACATCTTTTGACAAAAATATTTATTTTCCATAGTTTATGGGTAATGAAAATTTTACAATATTAAGAAACCTTTAATGTTGTACTAGGGTATACTTAGGTTATGAGGTTACAGTTTACAAATATGTAACATGTTGAAAAAGGCAATAATATGTAACAGTACTGATTTCTGGGAGATTAAAATGGACCTTTGTATGACACCCTAGGCAAATCCCACATCGGCCGTGGCCCGGAGAGATCCTTGGTTCATAAGTAATTCAAAGCCTCTTAAATCACCAACGCTTTTGGGGCTTAATGTTAGTGGATGAGAGGAGAACTCCACAGTTAAGCGTGCTCAGGTGGGAGAAATTTCTAGAATGGGTGACCTCCTGGGAAGTCTCCGCTGGGCAACCAAAAACAAATCCGTGAGCTTCTGGATGGGCAACCCATCGGGGCAAGGGGACAATATTGGTGGTAAGAGGGGCCAGATGTTACAAATGGTATCAGAGCCACTCCTGTGCCGTTCGGGATGGTGGGGGCGGGGCAAACCTCATCGAGGACGATGAGTCCCTAAGGGGGGGTGATTGTAACATACTGATTTCTGAGAAGATTAACATGGACCTTTTTATGACACCCTAGGAAAATCCCACATCGGTCGTGGCCAGGAGAGATCCTTGGTTCATAAGTAATCCAAAGCCTCTTAAATCACCAACGCGTTTTGTGCTTAATGCTAGTGGATGAGAGGAGAACTCTACAGTTTAGCGTGCTCAGGTGGGAGTAGTATCAGGATGGGTGACCTCCTAGGAAGTCTCCACCGGGGCGACTAAAAACAAATCTGTGAGCTCTGGATGGGCAACCATCGGGGCAAAGCGACACAATATTTTTGTAACATCCGGCCCCTCTCACCACAATATTGTTTGCTTTGCCCTGATGGGTTGCCCATCTAGAGCTCACGGATTTGTTTTTGGTCGCCCCGGTGGAGACTTCCCAGGAGGTCACCCATCCTGATACCACCTCCCACCTGAGCACGCTTAACTGTGGAGTTCTCCTCTCATCCACTAGCATTAAGCCCAAACGCGTTGGTGATTTAAGAGGCTTTGGATTACTTATGAACCAAGGATCTCTCCTGGCCACAGCCGATGTGGATTTGCCTAGGGTGTCATACAAAGGTCCATGTTAATCTTCTTAGAAATCAGTACTGTTACAATCACCCCACTTAGGGACTCATCGTCCTCGATGAGGTTTGCCCCACCATCCCGAACGCATAGGAGTGGCTCTGATACCATTTGTAACATTCGGCCCCTCTCACCACCAATATTGTCCGCTTGCCCCGATGGGGTTGCCCATCCAGAGCTCACAGATTTGTTTTTGGTCGCCCCGTGGAGACTTCCCAGGAGGTCACCCATCCTGATACTACTCCCGCCGAGCACGCTTAACTGTGGAGTTCTCCTCTCATCCACTAGCATTAAGCCCAAAAAACACGTTGGTGATTTAAGAGGCTTTTGATTACTTATGAACCAAGGATCTCTCCTGGCCACGACCGATGTGGAATTTGCCTAGGGTGTCTTACAAAGGTCCATGTTAATCTTCTCAGAAATCATGCGGCCAAAGAATTTTAATGCGATGAGTGATGATCCCAGAATCGATTGTGAGAGCTTGAGGTTTTAACCCTGAGAATTGGAAGCGGCTGCGGATGAAGTTTTGCGATTTTATTTTGGGTAAGAGGTTTATCCATGGGGTAAAAGCAGCGATAGTGGGGATCTATGGTGATCGGATTTTGCGCGGTGGTGGTGCGAGTCTTTACAGTGGATGTATATTGTTTTAGATGCGTAGGATTCGAGGATGAATCATCTTTTAAGGAGGGTAGACTTGTAACATCCCGAAAACTCGTATAAATATCATTTAGATGAATCAACAACCCGGATTTTTATACAGTGGAGTCGTTGACGAGTTTTGGCGCGTAGGACTTTATTTAAACATGTTAATAAATAATGTTTGGTGCTTACATCTTGGTTTAGAAGAAGTAGAGGGGCTCGATTGTTGTTTTTGGGAGATGGTTTCTAACTTTGGTAACAAGTTGCCAGTAAATGAAAGTTCTAGGGGCCCTAAGTGAAACTATGGGTTTTATTAGCATATTATAAAGAAACTCTAGGGCCATGAGCAGCCCTAGGTGTGTAAGGGCAAGGAAAGAAAGAGGAGACGTGAGATGGAGGTATTCGGTAGGGAGATTTATCAATTTCAAGTAAGTTCTCGCACTTTAAACCATCATTTTACCGTTCCCTAGGGGCATGGTGATCGAGAGGAATTATGATTTTGATCTTAGGGTTTCATTTTTCCAGATTTAGATTGAAGTTAAGGAGGATTGGTGGTCATTGGATAAAAAACAGATTAAAAAACGAACGATTCCAGCGAGAAGGCAGGAAATCCGACGGACTGTTTCCGGCACCCGGCGGCCGCTCCGGAATCGGCCGGTGACGAAATCAAAATGGTAGGAAATTTTGTTGTCTCGCGGTCGCGTAGATATATTATTGAAGAAAACGGAGTTCGGATGATAGGGTTATGGGCTGCGTGAAGACAGATGCGCAGAAACAGCGATTTCGGCCACTGTTTCGCTTTCCGACAACTGTAGCGGCGGATTATGGCGACGGTAACTAGTGGGTTTGAAAGGGGGGCGGTGCGTACGAACGCGTGGACATATTATTCGCCTAAAACGGAGTTCGTTTGGGTCTGTTTTGGTCTACTCGAATGTTGGCTTGCAAAACCATACGAACTGGAGGGACTGTTCTGCGATCTGGCAGCAGCGAAGGCATTGGCGGCTGATGCCAATAATTTTCTGATGACGGGCTTATCGAGACGAGGGTGTGGATATGTGGATCGAACAAAACGGAGTTTGTATGGTCATGTTATGGACAAAACAAGGTTCGGTTCGCAATTTGTACGGGAGTTCTGAACAGGCGCGTATTGGACGACACGTACGCGAAGGTATTATTCAATATAACTTTATAATATTTATTTGGGGCTCTTTTGGGATGTGAGAAAATGACGGGGACGGCTTTCGGAACATTTTCGGTAACGTTAAATTATGGATTTTTGTATTCGAATGGATATGTGGTTGCACGGTTCGGGACAGTATTATAGCTGAGCTTGTAGCTTGCTGACTGGAATAATGGATCGGGTATTTTGAGATATAGAGCTTGATGGAGATGCTTTGTGTGACGGCAGGTTCACGTTTAAGGGGGTATTCACGAGGACAGTGTGCAAGAGGAAGGAAGCTTCGCAACCGGTGAGTTCTGGTCCCCCTATTTTTACGTTTTTATATATTATTTTGGGCTATCATACATGCTTAAATGGTTTTCCGCTAATGTTAAGATGTCGATTAAATTAAAGAGCTTTACGACTTAAATGTGTTTTATGAACTTTTCCAATGAGACGGTTCTATGACGGTTAAACGAGTCAAGAGGTTTAGAGATACCCTTCGCAGTGTATGTGTCGGTTCGAGCCGTTTAGTCTCGTGCCGAGTTCGGTCAGGTTGGGTGTTTATCTTGTGGTGGTATAAATGGGTTGTATAGTCGAGGCAATACGATTATGGGTTCAGTATGAGAAAATGATTAGTTAAAGTCTTAGAATTAAATGAACGCGGTGATGATGATTATAGGAGGTGTGTGATTAATCCACGTTATAGTATGACGAGACCCTAGGCATAGGGAATGTGTGTGTGGTGTCTATATGTTTTGTGTGATATAGTATCCCTGAGGTGCTGAAGCGGATTATTGGTAAGGGTTCGTTACCTTCGGGTGGCGACGGGTTACGAATGTTTGAGGTCGTCGATCTAAGTGGCGGTGTCAACGTGTCTGGTCGTTACCTTCGGGGTGGCGACGGGTTACTAATGTTTGGGACCGTCGATCTAAGTGGTGGTGTCGACGTATCCATATGGTCATTTCCTTCGGGTGGTGGACGGGTTGTGTTTAGATGGGGTGGCGACGGGTTGTTACCTTCGGGGTGGCGACGGGTTGTCACAAGGCTCGGTCATATTTTTGTGACTTAACTATATTGTGTGATTGGCTTCCCACTTTATGTGCTTTACGTTTTTGCGCTAGACGATGCGGTGGGTGGGTATGGTAATGTGTATTCAAGACGTGAATGTGAATTAATCGAGTTTCCTGGTATTGTTTTGTACTAGTGGCTTTCTTGTACAGTAGTATGTCGTTCTAGGCGAGAAGTCAGTTGCAATGACAAAGGGAAATTTAGAATGACAGCGGTTCATGGGTAGAAGTAGCTGAGTTTAGTTAGCGGGGCGGATGGGTGTGCTAGGAAACCCTCCATATAGACGGTTGCCAGTTTATGGGTAAATGACTTAACGGGTTGGGGATTATGTTGGGTCTTAATGATTATTGAGAGATTAAAACCAAGGTGCTTTTGTTAAAACAAATAAACTGTTTTGATATCAACTTTAACGTTTTCAACTTAACTATTAGAAACTCACTCAGCGTAGCTGACTTTTGCATGTCTGTTAGATTGTTTTGCAGGGCCGGATTGAGTTGGTTAATGCATCCTTGGCTAGCGGATGGGATTACTCGTGAT